>ML777464.1:565522-586931 GCA_009831015.1 Picea engelmannii | reverse complement strand
GATTTACTGCCCAACAAAATTTAAGGGGATTCTTCCCAAATTTAGGGGATTTAACACAATTTAAACACAAATGTTTATTTATGCCCCAAATAGAATTTTGAGAACTTTTGCATTTTAATTCATTTAGACCAATTTCCATGTCCTCAATTTAGACCAATTTCCTCAATAATTATTTATAAGGACTTTTAATGTTTTCCCATAATTGGGATTATTTCCTAAAGTCCACACATATTGATATCTTCTAACATTTTTGGTAGGGGATTTGAGGACATATTAAAATGGAGCACTATTACGCAGAAAAATCACTCTCTTCTTTCATAGGTGTTATATATATTTTTAACTGTTCAGTCATCAATTCCCTAGCATGCATTAAACTGTACAACACAATCAACCACAACATCCACTCCCATAAATCTTATTTTAGCACACATATAGTCAAGAGATAAGAAATTAAATTCAAAGAGCTTCAGCTAAGACATTCTCTTTATTCTGCTTAAATTTCTCAAGTCACTTTTGTCAGAAATTTAACTTACATAGTTCTAAAACATAGTATAAAATTTTCTATGACCTAAACATTACAAATATTTAACCAAATATACTTATCTAGAAACCAGATAGTGATGCAAAAAGAAGTTCCCTTTTCCACCCAATCATAGGCACAACAACTCCTGGATGGATTTACCGCTAGGCACCCCCTAGCTAGATCATGATACTATGAGAGAGATTCTTCATTCTGTTCAACAACAACCGGGGATGGAGGCCACTCTCCTCCTCCCAAAGGAACTTGGCAGATCAGTTTTCTCTCCAACAAGCAAGGGGGTCTGCAATGAGTGCTTCCTCAGTCACTCATCTTCTTGCAACCCCGTTTATCAGCTTGGACTGAAAACGCTTCCCAACAAATTCCTGTACCCAAAACAAATTCATTTTTTAGTTCTTTTTAGAACGAAAGAGCTGCACATGCTCTCCCTCTTCATAAAATAGTCACCAGAGTCATTCTTCTACCTCCTCTCTACTAAAAAAAATGGCTCCTAGACTCAACCCACTGTCTCCCCTCTTCTTTGCTCTCCATTTTTCCTTGTCTCTTGGCTTCTTCAGTAAGATTTTCGTGGGTCAAATCCCCCAATTCATGGGTCAATCCAGAATCCCCTAGATGGGTACTTTCCTACCCATGCTTCCGAAACAAGGTAGTTTTGGTACAACACCCATTCCTTTTGATAAATGTGGGAATTTGATAGTTCATGTACTTACTCCCTCCATTAACCACAATTCTAGAAAAATAGGCAATCTGGATTTTTCTTGATTATTAAATTGGAAGAGGAAAATTTCCTCCTTTATTTCCTCTCATGCATCATGATCTACCTTGGAAACCCCTTCAACAATTATGCAATACTTTTCTTTTTACATTAGTAGCATAAATATTTACACTACCCTTTTAGCAAAATATAGTTACATTTACAAGTTGGGGGAAACAAGGGTATTACAAATTGCAAAATAGAGAACTATGAATCCCAATCAAAGGAATGTTGGTTGATAGAGGCAATCCCATTAAAGCGATCGAGAAAATATTTTTTCAATACAAGCAATCCCTATAATTTTCGAGAAAATGATAAAACAAACACCAACTCTCATTTCAACTAACATAAAAATAGGACCGCCCCTGTAGTTCAATGAAAGAAATTCTTTGACGGTCCATGTTGGTGAGGTATCAAAGTCAGTCAGAAAACATGGGAGGGTACAAAGCCTGGTAGAATTCTTCACCTGTCAAGCTGCCCAATGGTGGGAAACACATTCCCCTTGATTATATACATGGACTACCACTACACTATATTTTGTCGAACAATTTAGTGGGAAGAAGCTATCAGCGAGAGTCGACATCACGACATTTAAACCTAGGTTTGATCAAATGGCTCACATTCACCAGTGTGAAAACAAATGGAGAAGAGTGGGATATAGGGATGTAATAGTGTGGCCACACATGTTCCATAACACATTGGATGACATACCACACAAGTGGTACACAATCAAAGAGGCATGTGGCCATACAATTAATCAGAATGAAATAAAGGAAAATTTTATAAGAGACTTTGAATTCATCCCAGAAGAGGCACATCTGCGAGAGAAAGCACAAGAAATAAATAAATTTCTCAAGAAACCAAATCTTGATGAAATGAAAAAAAGAGGCAAGGAAAAAGTCGACATAGGGTTGATGTCGACTTGCAACTTTGTGTCGACTCAGGATGAAGAAAATTTAAGTGCACGTTGGGTAGACATGGAAAACATAAATTTTCCAAGAAAAAGCTTTTAATGGGAAAAAAATTAACCTAGGAGTAAACAACTATATAAAGACAATCTACTTAGTATACAAGGAAGACAAGGAGGATGCAAAAAATCCTGGTTTTCCTCCAAGTTATAATGAGTTTATAGTAGGTGAACGAGAATTGGATGAATCCAAAGAACTGGAATGGATGTATGTGGAAATTAAAACAAGAGAACTCGACATTTCCATAGATGGTCAACCAAAAATGACCAGAATAGGCGACTACTTGTTAGATAAATAGACAAGAAAAATACTTGACCTCTTACGTGAATACCAAGAGGTTTTTTCTCGCGACTACAATGATCTAAAATGATTGGTACAAGAGATGGGGGAGATGGAAATTGACCTCATCCTTGGGGCTAATCTTATCAAGAAACCTGTTATTCCATAAGTACAAACCTGTTGTTCAAAAATATATTGAGGAAATGTTAGTTGTTGACATTATTTACCCTATCGAAAAATTTGAATGGGCTAGTCCAATGGTGGTCCAACCCAAAAAGCACGACCTGAAGAAATTAAGAATATGTATCGATTTCAGAGGACTAAATAAGCTAACTGTAACCGACCTATTTCCAACGCTGCTCATAGATGAAATTATTAATGAAGTTGCTGGGCATGAATTCTACTACTTCACACATGACTTCTTTGGATATAACTAAGTACCAATTGCAAAGGAGGATCAAGAAAAAACAATGTTTGTATTTGAATTTGGATTATTTGCATACAAAATGATGCCTTTTGGACTAAAAAATGCAGTGGCAGTAGTTTCAAGGACAATGATAAAATCTTTTCAGGAGTACATCTATAAAACAATGGTTGTCTACTTTGATGACTAGACAATCTACAACCTATTGAAGGACCACATTCAATGTCTCCAGATGATGCTAGAAAGGTGTTGATAGATACATTTGTCCTTAAATATCAAGAAATGCATCTTTGCCACTCCCATTGGTATTCCACTGAGGCATATCGTATGCAAAGACATCAAAGTCAATATGGAAAAAAAAAAAGTAATCCTCGACTTGAAGCTATGGGTAAATAAAAGACAAATCAAAATATTCCTTGGACACATTGGGTATTATAGAAAATTCATCTGCAACTACTCCGATATTACATTTCCAATCGACAAGCTGGTCAAAAAAGAAGTCAAATTTCATTGGAGCCAAGAATGCAACGAATCCTTCGAGTTACTAAAAAGAAAATTGGTAGAAGCGCTAATACTATGATTTCCAGAATGGAATAGAAAATTCCACGCCCATATCGATGCATCCATAGTTGCTGTGGGATCAATTTTAGTACATCCATATGATGACATGATCAACCATCCCAATGCATATGCCAGTCAAAAGCTGAATAAAGAAGAACATAACTATTCAACAATAGAAAGATAAGCCTTACAAAAAATTCAACATTACTTATTATCAAATCCATTCACGTTATTCACAAATCATCAAGCTCTTAAATACCTAGTAAACAAACTGGTCCACCAAGGGAAAATATGTCAATGGATACTATTGTTCTAGGAATTCGAATTAGAAGTAGTAGTCTGACTAGGTAAAAAGAATTTCGACCGAGATCACCTATCCGAACTCGAAATAGGAGAAGATCCGATGGAAACAGAAGATTATCTACTTGATGCACATTTATTCTGGGTCAAAACTTCTCCCAAAGAACTAGAAGAAATAGATAAATTTTTGGAGGAAGGGAAGGCCCCTAATGATCTTCCGACAAATAAAAAGAAGATTATAGCACTAAAAGCAACACCATTCACTCTTATGAATGGATACTAATAAAAACTAGGAAGTGATGATATTTTGAGAAGATGTGCCTTGGAACATGAAAGAGAAGACATAAACAATGAGGCTCATGCTGTCCTTGCAGGAGGCCATTTTCAAGATGACACAAATGCCTGGAAGATTCTTCAAGTAGGCCTCTGGTGGCCGACTTTACATAGAGACTATTGAGAACAAGTGAAGAAATGATACAAATTCCAAAGGATGGGCTGACCTCTTTGGAAAGACGAAATTCCCTTACACTTGATAAACCCTAATTTGTTGTTTGAAATATGGGCTATTGAATTTGTGGGTCCGTTCCCAAAAAGAGCCAAGCGAATAGGGGTGAAGTATATCATTACTGCATTTAAATACCTAAAAAAATGGGCCGAAGTGGAACTAGTTGAGAATTATACAAACAAGACAACAACTAAATTTATATATGAAAACACAGTAGCAATATTTAGCTATCCCCTAACTTTAATTAGTGATAAGGGAACACACTTCGTCAATGGCACAATTGAGATCTTACTTAAAAAGTTCAGGATCGACCATAGGAAAATGACGACATATCATCCACAAGCTCATGCACAATTGAGTCCTTTAACACAACACTTCACAAGAGCTTAGCAAAACTTTGTGGGCTCGACAAGGATGATTGGGATGATAAGGTCCCAACAATATTATGGGCATATAACATTGCACACAAAAGATTGACTGGTCAAACTCCATTCAAACTTGTCTATGGTAAGGAAGCTATAATTCCATTACACTTCTTTGTAAATGTAGAAAGGATAACATGTTATATAATTTGACCATATACTAAATAAAAAACAATGCTTCCATCAATTTAACAAATTGGAGGAAGAAAGAATGCTAGATCAACACCATCAATAAGTTCAAAAGCATCAACGAAAATCTTGGCATGATTGAATCCTAAGAAAAAAGACACGAAAATAAGAGATTTGGTATTGATGTACGATAGTTGGATTAAGGGAAAACTGTGGAAACTAGAAACTGCCTGGTTGGGTCCTTATGTTGTCGAGGATATCCGACTGTCGAGAGTGTTGATGATTGCAGCTATGTGAGACATTCTCCAGCGTACAAGTTTGTGACATGTGGATCATTGCAGCTATGTGAGTCTTTCTCTAGCTGACAAACCTGAGAGAAAGCCCCTAAGAAGGGTACGTGGTTCCTACCCGAGACAGAGCTGGAATGTAGAGATGATCTCCTCCATTCAGAGAGTTGAGAAGAACTCCAGATGATTATCCAGTGGGAAAGGCGATCTATTGATTTAGACATGCCTGTGGCTGAGCACAAGATGAATGTGTGAAATCCCAAAGTACTGGGTGCATCGTCATGTGAACATAAATGAATATGATGTATTAGCCTCCTCTGAGCAACATAGTTGATGAGAAACTCCAGATGATTCTTCTGTGTGAGGCAGTGGGAAAGAAGATCTGTAGAGTGGACGTGCCTATAGAAGAGCATAGGTGAACGTGTGAAGATCTGGTTCTACCGTGTAATGCAGTGAGCCAGAGACATGGACATCCCTATGGATGTGCCCCTGGTGGGTGTATCAGATCCTTTTCTATATTGTTCAAGAGTCAGACTTGCCTGTAACCCTAATTGTAATGTAAAGGGTACAGGTTGACCTCACCTTAATGTGATTAGTAATAAATGTAAAAGATAATTAATCTGGTTAATATTAATTATAATGTGACTTAGAGAGGTTGACCCTGTTGTTCCAATAGACAATTCTGTTGATAGGACACGTCTAATATAAGTAAAGGAATATTCCCCATTGTGGAATCATATCCAACACACAAGTTTGGAAATTTCAGCAAGTACATCCTCTTTGGAAAAGTGCGCACCTCTCTTGGGCGCTAGTATTCTATGGTTTAATCACCCTCTTTTGTGCTAAGTCTTATTGGTGGTGAAGGTATTTCTCTTGAAGAATATAGCAAAGGATTTGGCTGGGTTTTCTTCCCTTGTTGAGAAGGGTTTACCAAGATACTTCTTGTGTTCTTGTGCATGGTGTTTCTTCTTGTGATCTTGGTTGCTGCAACATTCTTGTTTATGGTTAAGACAAATGAAAATCGAAATGAACTACTTGCTTAACCTAGATTATTGAAAAATCAACATGGTATTGGAGCATAGGTCTTGAAGATCCCATTGCACAAACATTTTCCAGCCATTCTCTCTCACTTCTGCAGAAACTGTACAACCCTCCTAGGGTTTCCATAAATTCCGTACGACCTACTCCTCTAAGGGTTTTCAACACTCAAAACTTGGATGCTATGGCTAAAAATAACATAGAAGTGTACGAACTCCTCCAGTGCACCTCCAACAAGTCTGAGATTTCATTTCCGAGGATTTTGATTTTTTGGCCCTAAGGATTTTTAGGGCTTCGCCAAATTCTGCAGAAAAATTTAGATTCTGCAACTTTTTGAAGAAGCTCTTAAGCTTACCAGGGCTATCATATTTATCAAGGCTTATTGTTGGCAGTCATAAGCCCAAAAAAACCTAAAATTTCTAGCCTAGCCTAGCCGTTACGTTTTCTAGCCTAGTTGACAAGGGTTTGTGAAGATGAGCAAAATCATGATGGGAAGCAAGCTTGATGATTCAAGAAAGCTCTGTTCCAGGAAGTCAAGACATAAAAGAAATGAAGACATCAACATCTCAACACTCTCAGGTATGGTTCCTATCAATGACAATACTTGGCTAATTGATAGTGGTGCCTCCAGGCACATGACCAATATTAGAAATCATCTAACACACTTCGTTGAGAAAGAGACACATCTACATGTTGGTCTTGGAGATGATTCCAGATATAATATGAGAGGATTTAGAAATTTTGCCTTCCAACTAGATTCAAATATGCAACTTAAACTAGAAGAAGTACTATATATACCCAGAATGAAGAGAAACCTTGTCTCTATTTCGGCCTTGGAAGACAAAGGTTACAAAATTACTTTCTCAGAAGGAAGAGTTCTTGCATGGCATAAAGACTCTCATATAAGCTCTTCCAAAGTAATTGGTGTCTAAGAAAACAAATTGTACAAATTGACCATCAAACCTGTTCAAGCCTTATTACATGACACTATCATCTTGAGTGAGTTATGGCATAGAAGACTTGCTCAAATTCATTATAGAGCTCTTCCATCTCTAGGGAAAATGGTAACATGTATACCAGAGATACAAATTCAGCATAAAGGTGTTTTCAAAGGTTGTGCCCTTGGAAAAAATGTTAACGGTTCCTTTCTTAGTAGTGACAATAGATCCAAGGAAATCTTGGACTTGATACATTCATATGTATGTGGGCCAATGACTGTTGCATCCCTAAATGGGTACTTATACTATGTACTCTTCATAGATGATCACTCTAGGAAAACTTGGATTTACTTTCTAAAGAACAAGGATGGAGTCCTTGCCAAGTTTCAAGAATTCAAATCTCAGATTGAAAACCTTACCGGAAGAAAAATCAAAACATTAAGGTCAGACAATGGAGGAGAATACACCTCAAAAAAATTCAACAATTTTTGTATTGAAGTAGGAATCAAGAGGGAGTTCACAATTCCTTACAACACTCAACAAAATGGGGTTGCTGAAAGGAAAAACATAACTATCATTGAGGCAACTAAAGCAATGATACATGATCAGAGTCTACCTATGACTCTATGGGCAGAAGCATGCATGACAAAAATATATGTTCAAAATCGTAGTCCTCATCAGATCTCGAAGAACATTAATCGAGAAGAAGAATTCACCAAAGTGAAGCCTGAGATCAAACACTTCAGAATATTTGGATGTGTAGTTTACCTTCATGTACCCAAAGAAAAGAGATACAAACTAGAACCTTCAAGAAGAAAGGGTACATTTGTAGGATACATTGAATCCTCAAAAGAATATCGAATCTACATCCCAGGTCAGAGACAAATTGAAGTAAGCAAAGATATTACTTTTGAAGGAGAAGTAGCCTTCCAGAAATCCAGAGAATCTCAGACGAAAATTGATAGTGAAACAATACCTTCTCCCCCTTCAACAGTTCAGAGGGAAACATATATTATTTTAGATGAGCCAATAGCTCCAGTTTCTCTAGAAGATTCAATTGCCCCAAGAAACATACCTAGAGACATCACAGTTGGACACAAAAGACCTGCTTGGGCTCAACAAACTTTATAAGAAGAAGAAGGGCATAAATCCCCACACGGATCAACCAGAGAAAGAAAGAGACCAAAGAGATTCTCAAGCTACCTTTCAGCCATGACCCACATTATTGACTCAAAGCCAACTTGTCATGGAGAAGCTTTAGGTGAAAAAGTATGGAAATATGCCATGACTGAAGAATACCAATCTATATTAAAAAATGATGCATGGGATGTTGTTCCAAGACCAGAGGGAAAGTCCGTAGTGACTTCCAAATGGATTTAAAAAATCAAATATGCTGCTGATGGAAGCATTGAAAAATACAAAACAAGATTTGTGGCCAGAGGGTTTTCGCAAATAGAGGGATTTGAATATGATGATACTTTTGCACCTGTAGCCAGATATACCTCCATCTGATCTATCATTGCATTAGCTGCTTCCATGGGTTGGAAGCTACATCAGATGGATGTAAAGACAACTTTTCTCAATGGTGAAATTGAGGAAGAAGTTTATATTGAGCAGCCATAAGGTTTCATTGTACACAAGGAAAAATCTCATCTATGCAGGTTGAAGAAAACCCTATATGGTCTAAAACAAGCACCACGTGCTTGGTATGAGAAAATGGATGGATTTCTGATGATTTTGGGCTTCAAAAAAAGTGCAGCTGATCCAAAATTGTATTATCACATTGATGGAAATGAGTGTCTGATTTTGGTCTTATGTGCATGATATTTTCCTCACCAGTTCAGAGAGACTCATTGCTGAATGCCAGCAAGCTTTGACTACCAAATTTGAAATGAAGGATTTGGGCCTAATGCATTATTTCTTGGGACTAGAAGTATGGAAAAGAAAAAATGAGATTTTCCTAAGTCAAGGAAAATATACTATGGAGATACTGAAAAAGTTCAGTATGACAGAATGAAAATCCATGCCTACTCCAATGGTAGAGGATTTAAAGAAAATGAGTGACATTGATTCAGAAGATGTAGATCCACATTTATACTGACAATTGATTGGATCTATGATGTATCTGGTTGACACCAGACCAAACATTTTCTATGCAGTGAATGTGCTTAGCCAGTTCACGAGCCAACCAAAACATACACACTAGATAAATGCAAAACACATACTAAGACACTGACGAGGCACAATTGGTTATGGCCTGAGATATGCATCCAATGTGGACTTGAGCCTGCAAGGATATGCCGATGCATATTGGGCAGGAAGTGCAGTAGATATAAAGAGCACCTCAGGTTGCTGCTTCACCTTAGGATCGACCATGGTTTCCTGGTGTAGTAGAAAACAAAGCTCTATGGCTTTAAGCACTATAGAGGCAGAGTACATTGCACTGAGTGTGGCAATTTGTGAAGAAGTATGGCTTCAAAAAATTTTGAATGACTTGTTCGATCATGAGATGGATCCGATTACTATTCATTGTGATAACCAGAGATGTGTAAAGCTCTTCGAGAACCTAGTGTTTCATGACAGATCAAAACACAGTGAAATAAAGTATCATTATATCAGAGACATGGTGTAGAGAAAGACAATACACGTGCAATATCTTTCTACTCATGAACAAATTGCAGATATATTCACTAAACCACTTGCCAAGACAAAGTTCAAGTATTTCCATGAGAGACTTGGCCTGGTGGAAAATGCCTCCCTAGCTGAGAAGGAGTGTTGATGATTGCAGCTATGTGAGACATTCTCCATCTTACAAACCTGTGAAATGTGGATCATTGCAGCTACGTGAGTCTTTCTACAACTTACAAACCTGAGAGAAATCCCCTAAGAAGGTTACGTGGTTCCTACCTGAGATAGAGCTGGAACGTAGAGATGACCTCCTCCATTTAGAGAATTGAGAAGAAATCCAAATGATTATCTAGTGGGAAAGGCAATTTGTTGAGTTAGACGTGCCTGTGGCTGAGCACAAGGTGAACGTGTGAAATCCCAAAGTGCTGGGTGCATTGTCATGTGAACATAAATGAAGATGATGTATTAACCTCCTCTGAGCAACATAATTGACGAGAAATTCCAGATGATTCTCATGTGTGAGGCAGTGGGAAAGAAGATCTATAGAGTGGGTGTGCTTGTGGACGAGCACAAGTGAACGTGTGAATATCTGGTTCTAATGTGTAATGTAGTGAGCCATAGATATGGACATCCCTATGGATGTGCCCCTATTGGATGAGCACTAGTGGGTGTATCATATCCCTTTCTATATTATTCAAGATTCAGACCTTCTTGTAACCCTAATTGTAATGTAAAGGGTACAGGTCGACCCCGCCTTAATGTGATTAGTAATAAATGTAAAAGATAATTAATCTGGTTAATATTAATTATAATGTGACTTAGAGAGGTCAACCCTGTTGTGCCAATAAACACTTCTGTTGATAGGACAAGTCTAACATAAGTAAAGGAAGATTTCCCATTGTGGAATCATATCCAACACACAAGTTTGGAAATTTCAACAAGTACATCCTCTTGGGAAAAGTGCACATCTCTCTTGGGTGCTAGTCTTCTAGGGTTTAATAACCCTCTTGTGTGCTAAGTCTTATTGTTGGTGAAGGTATTTCTCTTGAAGAATATATCAAAGGATTTGGCTGGGTTTTCTTCCCTTGTTGAGAAGGGTTTCCTAGGATATTTCTTGTGTTCTTGTGCATGGTGTTTCTTCTTGTGATCTTGGTTGCTGCAACATTCTTGTTTATGGTTAAGACAAATGCAAATTGAAATGAACTACTTTCTTAACCTAGCTTATTGAAAAATCAACAGAGAGAACTTCAATTAAGAACATTGCAAGGGCACCCCTTTCAAAAATTGTTCAATGGGGCTCGACTGAAAAAGTATAATACCTAACAACCACGACACTTGTTGGTGAAAACCTCTTTGGGGGTGCCAATAGGATCCAACTATGTTGAAAATATTTTGGGGAGGCCAAGGTCGAGTTGAAAAAGAAGAAGAAAATATATAGAATAAAGATAAATAAAAGAAAGAAAGAAAAAACAAAAGAAAATAAAAGGAAATAAGATACAAAATAACAAAAAAAGAGAGTAACGCAAGGAATAAATGTAATGCCCATATACTTCTAAACATCATTAAGGTTCATAAATGATTTATTTGGTAAACTGAAACAATATCTTCTTAGCATAATAGTGATTCTCATAACAACAACTTGAATAACTTAGATTTATCAATAAATACTGATTTCATGACAGAAAGAAATAAATACATAACTTAACAAAGTACCTGGTTTTGATGCTAATTGTTGTTGCTTTCCTACTGCCTACTTTTACACAGATCAACCCTGCCACAAACAAGAAAATAACTGCCCAAAACTACTGTCCTCCCTGCTAACTAGGAAAACTACCTAGCTCCAGGATATCTACGGATATCCTGGCCCTCCGTGCCCAAAACCTCCAGCAACACGGTGCCCCTGTGTGTTCCATTATAGGGTGTTGCCCTGGTTCTGTTAGGAGGGGTGGAGGCTTTTCCCACCGTGTATCTTCCATTATAGGGTGTTGACCCTGGTACTGTTAGGAGGGGTGGAGGCTTTTCCCACCGTGTATCCTCCATTATAGGGTGTTGACCCTGGTACTGCTAGGAGGGGTGGAGGTGTTTCCCACCGTGTATCCTCCGAAATCTGAAGTCCTAGGAGGACGGTGCTGGTTCACGCTCCCTAGACATGTGATGAGGACTGTCAGTTGCCTGCTAGGGAAGCTTGGTCGAGATAGCGACACTTCCACTTACGGGTTCTATTTGGAGTTAGGCCAATATAGTTGGCGCTCCAAGATAGTCTATCAAAGGACGGATAGGATGGGAGACGGAAGTAGGTTAGGAAGGAAGGATGAGTAGAATAGTTGAGACTTATGGAGATCTGTCTTGTGGTGGAATGTGGTGCCGTCCCTTCAAAAAAAAAAAAGAGAATGTGTATATATGAATATTCATTATTGTGTAACTAAACCACAGTTGTTTAAAATAAATTACTGAACTGGACAATTGTAATAAAAGATTTCTCACATAGATAAATGATTGTTGTCTTTTATAAAAGACTAGCCTTGCTGACTGGATTGAATGCATACGTAAATTATTAAAGAATGACAGTTTGATTATTAGTACATGCACGAGGTTTGCATGTACTAGCTACACATGCATTCCTTGTACATATACATTAGTATATATGGACTTCTTGATTTACTTACCGATATTGTGAGTTACTTGCTGTGAACGTATGAACCATGCTCTTCTCCCCTGTACCATCCGACACCTTAACTTCGGGACGAAGTTTCTTGAAGGGTGGGTGTATGTAACGACCTTAAATTGATAAATGATTAAGATTATTAAGTAAGAGTTAATTAAAGATTAATTGAGGATTAACTAAGTAATAATAATCTGACTGAAGATCACATTTAATGACCTGTGACATAAATTTAAGAGATCAAAAAGAAAAGATATAATAAGAGTTGCGTATGCCCAGGGGGTGGCATATGCAGAGCGGGATAGCCCAGAAATCCCGAGACGATAAAATATTAAAGGGGGACGCAGGACGGAGGACGGGGGCGGTTGGGGAGTAATTGCGTGAGTCGGCAGGGAGGAATAAGGGACGGGAAGAGGGGGATGTGCGCACCATTCGGCGGGGATGGATGCTGCGGACTGTATTGCTGAGCCAGTTGTATTGGCCGAGAGCCATTGCATTGTGCTGTGAGCAGAATTTCTATGCACTGTGGTATTGGCTGTGCACTGTGGTATTGGCTGTGCATTGTGGTATTGGCTGTGAGCCTGTTGTATTCTCTGTGGACTGTTGGCTTGCTGGGAGCAAGGAATAGAGTGTTCTGGACTGTGGTTTTTGATCAGGGGAGGCACCGAGTTGCTGGAGGTTTTGGGCACAGAGGGCCAGGATATCCGTAGATATCCTGGAGCTAGGTAGTTTTCTTAGTTGGCAGGGAGAATAGTAGTTTTGGGCATTTATTTGCTTGTTTGTGGCAGGGTTGATCTGTGTAGCAACAGGCAGGAGGAAAGCAACAACAATTAGCATAAGAACCAGGTACTTTGTTAAGATATGTATTTATTTCTTTCTGTCATGAAATCAGTATTTATTGATAAATCTAAGTTATTCAAGTTGCTTTTATGAGAATCACTATTATGCTAAGAAGATATTGTTTCAGTTTACCAAATAAATCGTTTATGAACCTTAATGATGTTTAGAAGTATATGGGCATTACAATAAAAAAGTTGGTTACATAATTAGGTACAAAATTGTCGAAAGTAAGCAAGTTACTTAAAGATATATGACCAATTTGAACCATCAAGAAGCAATCCTTCAAGCCAATGCACTCAACATGAAGAGAGAAAAGAGTCCCTAGCAAACACAACAAATACTTAGAGAAGAAAAAAAAAAGTCCAGATAAATTTCAATACAAAACATGACCTCCATTAGCTTCTAAGAAAATGAGTGAGACAATCAAGTGAAAGGGAAATATCCAAGTCAGTTGAGCGTGAAATCCTCATATGAAACGAGCATGGATCCCATAAATCAAGTGAGTGTGGAAACTATAAATCAAGTGAGCGTGATTATTCTCAATTCAATTTATAGAAATAATAGAAGAAATCAACTAGGCCAAGCATTGGAAAAATTTCACCGCATGGGGCTTGAAGGATGGAATGTGGAAAGAGGAGACAAAATTCCTTCAAAAAGTCAGAATACGAAATTTCCTTGGTTCCCCGTGGGTTGCAGATCTTAAGGAATGGAAGGAAGAGGAAATAAAGTTCCTTGTCAATCGATATCAAAATAGCCACCTCTGGCTATGCTACCCCGTCAGAATCACTGGAGGTATGATACATCACATCAAATGATTTCCACATGGAGGGAATACGGTGCCAAATATCCTCAACTTAGACAACTGGATACAGTTCCTCATGGGGGGAATGTTGAAAAATAACTCAAAGGCACTGCTGATCAATAAAGTAATATAACTAAGAGCCAAATGGACTTGCATCATCTTGTCCTTGTGATTTATTCCTGTAGGTTGAGCATCAAATGTCAAACTCACAATGCTAGAACCTATATGCCAAATCCTCCAAACATGTGAAATGTTCAACTGGGTAGAGCACCTCACTGGAATTAAAAAAGCAATTGTAGAGAATGTCAAGAGCAAAGTCGAGCAATACAATTCTCTTCTTTACTAATTTGGATTGCTAGGAGCCACTTCGGCCCAATCGAGGGGCTGACCTTCATAGCAAAGTATGTCTCTTCCATGGAAAATTTAGGGCTTTCACCCCGAGAGCAATCAACTCATCATATTCTCTCTCACTCGACAAGAAGTTCAGAAATTGGGTCATCAATTAAAAAAATACATCTAATAGATGGAGGGTCAAAAGGATAGTTCGTCGAGCATTACCACCAAACTCCCATATTCAACTAAATATTGATAGCACTAGGGTCTGGTGTGGAGTTTAGTTGGCCCTTGTGCCAAACGATTCGAAATATCAATTGACCAGATTAAATATTTTTCAAGAGCTTGAAAGAAAACTAGGATATGAAATGGAGATTCCATAAGATGTGATCCAGGAAGGATCAACTTTAATAAATCCTACAGATGCCAAACAAGAAGAGGTGAGAGAAGCCACACTTTACACTATTCAATTTGTCAAAAAATTGGGAACGGAGAAAGGAAGTACTGCAAAATAGACTCTTGTCAAGAGAAGACTATAGGAGAGAGTATAAAAGGAAAGAAAATCATTAACCTAGATGAAACTCCAGAGGATATTTAGTACATTCGTCATGAGACATTCTAGTCGGACACCTCACTAAATTTTGAAGACCCTCTGATGAAAGAAAAAATTGCCACTATTACAAGTAAGATAGCCCAACATATCAAATAACAAGAGAAGCAAACCTGATAGGATGAAAACGCAACTAGAAAAATACTACAATCGAGCATTGGGTTGGAATTTAAGGAGGCCATGACAAACATATAAGAAAAATATGCCGAAGTACAAAAATCCAAAGTTTCTCTCGAGAAGCATGTCGAAATTAGGCACGATAAAAAACAAAGATTAGAAGATCAATAGGAGGAAATTACAAGCTAGATAAATATTGGTACAATGCATTGACAAAAAACAAACCAACTAGATCCAAGTACCAATCCTATCCCAAAAAGACAAAGAACAAGGACAAGTGCAATCGACTTGACTAGGGAATCACCATCAACCATCCCTGTTTCGATCATTGAAGAAAAAGCACCAACAAAGAAAGCGCCCATGAAAAAAAAGAAAATAAGGATAATGTTGGGAAAGGGGTGGAACCTGTAATGAAAAAGACAAACGATTCTGCAGATAATCGAAGAGGGAGTACAAATTTCGAAGACAAAGGTGGTGTCTAAAGACACCATTACATCACTTAAGAAAATCACACTGTGATCAACACATAACAATGCATATTGGACCTTGATATCTTCCTATGATATCGCTTCGATTGCTTGATCACTTGATGATAATGACCCAAGGGGCCTACTATTTATAGCCTCATGATCTAACCAACTTCCATGAAATCAGGAAGATACTGTCCACATATAATCATCAGTTGTTAGAGTTGACTCCATCAAATCTGCGCTGTCGATTCATCTCGACAAAGATGCTCGACTAGACCGTCCATGCATCCAAATCGTAGTTGATTGCTGGGCTAGTTGATCCACCGCCCACCTGACTTTCATACCTAGTTGATCCAGTTGATCCTCATACCTGATTTTCGCCATTACATACTATCACATTTTCAAAGGTTTACCTTTGGCTAAGAAATTTAATTGTAGGCTTGACCCTGTTTAGATGTGGTATCCTACTTTATGGAAACAAAATTCTATGTACCACTTTTATGAAGTAAAGAATGCATTCATTTCTTCTTTCAAAAAACTTATTTATGGGCCGAACACATCTAGATTGTGTCTAGAAGCAACATCCTTCTTATATAAGAGAGGAAGCTTCGAAGAAATGAAGCATTTCAGTATTATTAGGATATATTGTTCTCGTGAAATACCCTCATATCTGCCATACAAATTTTCAGATAAGATATTTGTTGTTGAAGTATGGAAGTAGTATATATTTTGGGCCCATTTCTTCAATGAAAAGAGGAAGATACAATTATTTCTTCTTCCATGGAAAATTAGAGAGATTACATTGAAAAACATTACACACATCAATGAATTTTTAGTCCAGTTTGATCAGTTTGATCCTAGCCAGTTATTTATGAAACACATGACATTTGTCGGGTACAGTGCCCCATTTTCTAATACATTCCTGTTTAGAGAAGAAGAGCGTGATTGTCAAAACCATCAAGAATTGTTTATTGAGAAAAGGAAAGAGGAGATTGAAACAATTGTTAGTACCACTAATCAATATAAACAATAAGGAAGAGTTGTGAACAAGAGGATTTCATGGTCTCCTAATATTTCTCAAAAAAACGGCCCACCAAAACAAAAATCCTAGTTTGCAGTTCAAGAGCAAAGGAAATATTCCATAGATAATTTCGATGATGGAGGTGAACAAAACCCTCCTAAGGGAAATCTAGAAATACCTCACAAACTCCCTGTCACAAGCAAGTGGAAAAGAGGAAGAAATAATGAAAGAGAAAGTGAAGGCGTACCTGAAGAAGAAATTGTTCTTGAAGATATGGATCTTGATGTGAATATAGAGGACATTGAATTTCCAAATGAAGAACAAAGGATTCATGAGAGAAAAGCAATTGCAACAGAAATGGCCACACATGAGCCAATTGTATTTGAAGAGGAATCCATGACCCTGCACAATGACATGTTTGACAAAAATCCAAAGAAATTGGTTATTGAGAAAATCCATTCAAAAGATAAAAAGGTTAAAGGAAAATTAAGATCAGAACTCAAATTCAATGGAGTTACACCTACCAGAATTGCACAGATTCATGAAGCTATAGGAGAAGCCCTAAAAATGTCAGTTGGAGAAATGGAGAACTAAAAATTCCATTCTAAAGGATAGAATCAAATAATTAGAGAGTGCTTTAATGCCCCCCCACTATTTGTTAGCCAAATTGTCACAATATAACCTTGGAAAAGTCTTGATGGAACATTGAAATTCATATCCTAACTAAGAGGAACATCAAGTCTACTTGCTTCCATTAGAAGGTATGTCAGAGAAAATATCCAGAAAATGATGAGTCTTATCCAAGAGACATGGGAATTGGCAACAAGTTTTATTTCTTTGGGCTCAAGAATTACCAATTTCAGGCAATATCTTCAAGTTGATCTAGAAAATGACAAATAATTTTATAAAGGGGTTGTTTCCACCTTTGTTGCAAAAGTTTCAAGGATTAGCGAGTTTTAGAGGGAAGTGGAGGACTTTCTTTCCACATTCCAAATAAAACAACTTAAGGAATGTTGGTTAAAAATAATCAAAAGTTTAAGGGATATGTTGGTTGAATGTGATACTATAAGTGTTAAAAGAAGAGATTTGTATTTAAAATTAATTGAATTAGATTTAGTTGGATCAACACGAGACGTGGATGATCCACATCAAATATTGAATTCTATACTTATGTCAAAAGAACAATTCAAAGCAAAGATGGACTCATTGAAGACTACATCAACTGAGAGGTTTAACAATGTGACCAAGTATTCTGAAACATGAGTGGAAAGTTGGTTGGTTTGTTATGTAAATAAAAGTGAATACATTGAGGATACCCTACACCAGCTTTCGATGGACTTCAAAGATTTGAATTTTTTTTTATTTGATATTAAAGTAAGGCAATAAGTAATCGTGGCACCAATGATAGATTATATTGAGAATTGGTTAAAGAAAGCCTTAACTAAAATAACTGAACCCGATCAAGAAGAAGTAGTAGTAACCAGTCAAGGAATTCCAACGAAGGACAATGTAAAATGCACACCAACAAGCAGATAATGGAAGAGAGATTCCATCACAGTAAGTAAACCCGTCACCTTTAATAATTTTCTATCCTCAATACTTCTCATTTAGAGATCACCTAGTTGTGTTTTTTTAATTCTTTGAGAACCCATAACCGATATCTGATTGTCTTATTTTTCTTCTTCCAGGTCCATGCATTCTTTATTTTATGGTCCACGAGATCCCCATCCTAGTCCATTTAGACGAACACAGTCTTTTTTATTTTATTTTAAAATAGACTATTATTTTTTGAACTCCCAGAGAATTATTTCGAGGTGCAACTTTAATAACTTTTCATACTTTAGTTGTATGATTTAGTGTTGACAATAGAAAAAACTAGAGAAGAGCTCGAAATATCTTGGAAAACCCTTGCTCGGGCAGAAGAAAGATAAATAACGTTGAGACAAAGTAGAAGAGTGTGAATCCAAGAAAACACTAGAACCTTATAAAGGTCCACTAACAAGAAGTAAGAGAAAAAAAATTCAGCTTCACGAAGTTGGTGAAAGTTTCAAATCAGAAATAAGAAACACCCTAATCATGGGAGACCAAGAAGGAAGAAACAAAATTCTTGAGAACCAAGAAGAAAGAAATGAAAGACAAAGAGTCCCAGGAAGAAGGGATAGGTCTAGCCCGCTCAATTTACAAGGAGAACAACATGCATTACCGACCCTCCCTCAAGGAGTTTTACCAGTTTTTTCAAGAGATGGAATCATGGATTCAAAGAGACACATGGATCAATTCCTAGTTGTTTATGATATCCATTTAATTGAACATGATGATGTGATGGTTAGAGTCTTTTTGCAAACCTTGATAGGTTCAGCCTATGAATGGTACCTTTCTCTTCCTACTCATTCAATCATATCATTTGATGATCTAGAGAATATGTTTATGAATATGTATGCACCTCCCATTGCATATCATGCATTGCTTACCTAGTTTACTCAAATTCATATAAAAAAGAGGGAAATAATTGAAGATTTTTTGAAACTTCGAATCAAATTCCATAAAATAAACGATTGAATTCTCATATTATATTCAAGTGTTATAAGAATGAAATGCCTGCAACTATGAACTATAAAATAAGATCTTCACAAATAAACAATTTACATGGATCAATCTAGATGGCAAGATAGATGGAAGAGTTTTTGCTGGAGACCAATGTTGATCCCAAGATCATTCTTGGGAAAGTACAAATACAAATGAACACTCTTTCAATATAATATCAAGGACCATCTACTTCAAGAAATGTTGAAAACCGAGGAACTAGTGGAGGGATCCTCCAGGGGGTTCCCCCTAATGTTAGAAACGATCCAATAGCTTCTCAGGAGACAAGACAAAAAATACGTATTGCTCAAATGAGAAGAACCATCAGATAGATGCAGAATGAGATCACTAGGATGAAAAGAGATGAAAATTTTGTTCCACCCAATTAAAATACAAGAATTCCATTACAGGATCAAAGGGTAAGAAATGATAGAAATGAAGAGCATAGACCCACAACACCAAGAGTGCCAAATCCTAATGCCGTGGTATTAGAAGAAATTGTGGAAGATGAAAGCTTTGAGAATGTTGATCAAGAAACAAACATAACCCAACACAAAATTTTAGAGTTAGTACAAATGGATGAAGGCACATCATCTTTTTACATTTTTGATGAACAAGAAGATCCTGATTATTCACAAGAAAATGTTGTCCAGAAAAGAACACAAGTGAATACACTAAAAACAATATAAGTACCTGAAAAGAAAAAGAAAAAGTGAATGCTGCAAAACCAATAAAGAAACAAACAATTGCTAGTTAGGAAAAGACTCCACAAATTGATTATAATTTGATTGATGACTTGACCAATTTGAACATCAACAATTTCTTTGGTTGATTTTTGTTTTGGTTTGCATTAGTGAAAGATGAATGTTGCCTTTGGGATTTCAGTTTCTTGATTGTTTCTATAGTCATGACTAGAGTTTGAATTTGTGATATGAAGTCATTGCTGTTCATTTATGGCATTCCTATTTTTCCAATATTAAATAATTTTTATTTTTGTTTTAGTTTTTATTTTGAAAAAGAAAAAGAAAAACTGTTTTCTTGCATTCTTTCTCTCCCTTTGCATTGGTTTCAAAAACATAGTTACTCTTTTTGCAAAAAAATAGGCTTCTTTGCATCACTAGTGTGGTTTCATTTGAAAAAGTAAAGACTTGTATTGCATTTTTTATTTGAAAGGAAAAAGTTGCATTGAATTTTCATTTTGAAAAAGTAAAATTTGTATTGCATATTGCATTGGAAAGAGAAAAAACTGCATTTCAAGGTTTACATTAATTGTTCGTGCAATTTTTTTTCTTGAAACTCTTTTTTATTGTAGAATTAGTGTAATTTTTTTTTTGCTAGTGTTCTTATATGTTCTGTTTTGCAAGAGTCTCACACTACATCAGTTTCACTTATGTACCTTTGAGTAAAGAACAACTGTTAAAAATACATGCTTAACTAATTGTACTAGACTTTTAATTTCTATAGTTTATGAATTAGTACATGTTAGAACCTTGGAATAGGATGGAGAGTTAACTCTCCAAGGACCTAGAACAAAAAAAAGAACTTTGAGTTAGGGAAAGGGTATGACCAACATGGAATCGATGCATATAAGGTGGCAATTAATGTTGTAACATAATGACATGAACCTATGCTTAAGAATGATATGGTTAAATTTCTTGAGGATACCAACCAAGGGACCCCTTCCCATGGGGATTCTTGTTCTTTTCCTTTCTTTGGAAACTTTGGTGCCCCCTTGATGACCACTTTGAACATTCCTGGGTTGAATATAGGACTGTCGGTTTGATTGTGGACCACTCTGAATGTCTCAAATTCTATTGATGCTTATTATATAAGCACCATATCTCATAGGCATCGAATTGATGTGGATCATGTACCTTCTTCGTTAGTGAAGCTTACTCCATTTTCCTCATCTAGTGAAAGTATAGATACTAGTAACCAAAATCCTAAAAGGCATAGGAAGAGGAAGAAGAAGAATAAGAAGTCACCAACCTATGCAAGTGATGTTGGAGACAAGTCACCAACCTCTGCGAGTCATATTGGAGACGTGCAACTGGTCGTTGCAAGTCACGCATGGGGTAGACAACCAACCTCTGTTATTCATGTTGGGGGCATGATTCTAGTCACTACAAGTCATACTGGAAATAGGTCACCAATGTTTATGAGTCATGTTGGAGACATGCTACCAACCACTGCGAGTCAT
>ML777464.1:526895-552570 GCA_009831015.1 Picea engelmannii | reverse complement strand
GTAAGTTTGTTGCATGGGTGGGTAATTCATTTGATTAGTGTATTGCATTTGATTATAGGGGGAGTAACTCATTTGATTGAAAGAAGGATAATTATTCCAACGATTAGAAGATGCAAATGGCATGTTAGGATTCATACCTTGTCTCCGCGGTTGCCATTGCCTCCTTTGTGTCAACAGATAGACATCTTCAACTTCTTCGTTCGTTGGTTGTAATGCTTCCTTGATCCTTGGTAAAGATGGACAATGTTGGGTTTCATGATCTTTATCACAGATGGTGCAGATTGGATTTTTGTCCAATGGACATTCTCTTCGTGGGTTCTTATCTCTGCATTGAGAACAAAAGATGGACAGGGCTGCTTCTGCTTCTGCTTGCTTTTTCTTAATATGCAGGGTGTCAATTTGTGAGGCAAAAGAGCTTAACATTTCAGTTTTAAAACCTTCAAGTAAATTACCTATCTCAGCTCTTGTTGCTCCCTCACTGGCTGATTTTTGGACTCTTGAAAATGTGGTGTCCTTGCTATTTGATCTATTTCTTGAAGCTCCTCTTGAACATCTTTTTCATAAATTAACAATTTCATCATATGATTCCTTAGATATGTCCCCTTTTCCAAGCATATTCAACATATCTAAACAGTCATCCCTTACTCCTTTTAATAATATAGTTTTAAGAATATCTTTACTTACATTGGGGTGACTGGATCTTTGTAGATTATACTGTAGCCTTTCTACAAAGTCCTCCAGATTCTCATCCTCTTTCTGCATCATCTTAAATAGCTCCTCCCTCTTTTCTCTTGTTCGACAATAGTCCTGATATTTGTTCAGGAATTTCTATTTCATTTGGTCCCATGTTGTGATTACATGGCCTCCAAGACTCATAAACCATCTTAGTGCATTCCCTTTTAGTGTTGCTGGAAATAACTTTAATTTTTGAGCATTAGAAACGTAATCATAACTTCTGCATAATATATCAAACTCAAAAAGAAATTCATCAGGATCTTTTGAAGACAAACCATGAAAATTAGGTAATGCTGAGAGTGGAATGTTTTTCATGGGGGCTACTCCTCTAGGGAGATCGCCGATAGGAAATCCTAATGTGGAGAAAGAGTTTTCATCATTTACCTCTCCTTCAGGACCTGCCTGTTCTTCGTGATGCAATTCTTCATTGTACTCATCCATGTTTTCCTCTATCTGCTCCCCTGCTGCGCTTGCTCTGTCTTCAATGTCTCCTACTGACTTCTGGACTGTCTCAGGACTCCAAACTTCTTTCCCTGTTTCAAAGTTTGCTTGAAATGAAGGCTGGGACTTTTGTTTCCGAAGATTTGGTCGTTGAGCAACAAATTCAGATTTTGATATGATCTCGTCAATGTAAGTCTTTCTTCCTCCTTTTCCTTTTCCCTTGCCACCTGTAGGGTCAGTATCTTTGGGGTCTCCGCGTCCTTTCATGCAATCTTTGTACCTGAAAAATCATAAGTTCTTTTGAAATCTATAATTATCTTCCCCGGCAAAGGCGCCAAAATGTTGGTCACTATAATTGCTTAATTAATTCAAACAATCAAGTGCTACATAAATTGTCAACCCAGGGAAGTCTGTTTATTTCAAAGATAACCATGCACTATATATGATCAATTCCAAAAGCAACCTAGGGTTGTAGTAAAAGAAACTATATTAATCACACTTGCCTTGAATAAACTGAAGTTCTGACTTGAATTACAGGAAAGCAACCTACCTATTGCAGATCTTAAAGAGATGATTAATCTAAAGAATCCTGGATTACATTAAAATAACAACTGCAACAGGAAAGAACAACTATTCTGTAACCAGAGAACAGGACCCTATCCCTAAGCAGGAATTCCAACACCTTGTTTCTGATTAACACACTTTCATGAAAACATTAATGCATAGAAGGCTAACTCTATCTAACAGAGAACAAGACCCTTTAATGCCTTCCAGTAAGGAGGAACCTTTAGCCCAGTCTCTGATTAGCAAACCTCATGGAAATAATTGGAAGCCAACTACTTCTAGCAGAGAACAAGACCCTTTAATTCCTTCCTTTAAGTAGGAACCTTTAGCCTGGTCTCGAATTAGCAAACCTCATGGAAATAATTGGAAGCTAACTACTTCTAGCAGAGAACATGACCCTTTAATTCCTTCCTTTAAGCAGGAACCTTTAGCCCAGTCTCGGATTAGCAAACCTCATGGAAATAATTGGAAGCTAACTACTTCTAGCAGAGAACAGGACCCTTTAATTCCTTCCTTTAAGCAGGAAATTTTAGCCCAGTCTCTGATTAGCAAACCTCATAAAATCATCACACAAGATTGATAATTAAAATGATTATGAACTTCATGAAAATAATGTAACATTCAATAAAACAAAGTTCTTAACAAGACAAAGTTCAGTAGTGTTTCAGCAAAGCATAATTCATTAAAAGTAGTGTTTCAGCAAGACAAAATTTAATCAAGGCATAAACAGGAATTACACTAACACACTATAATACTAACGGGTGAATCTTGTGAAGAAGGTGGGCCCTCCCTTCTCACAAGATTCCCCTGAGACGAAAAGGCTAGAGAAGGATGCTCAAAATAGTCTTTTATTCATCTATCAATGTATCATATTACAATCTGGAAATGAAGTACGTCCCTCTCTCTGAAGATTTCTTAGTACATAAACTGGTGATTCTTTCAAATGATGATTTCCTCTTATTTAAAGAGGGAATCCCTTCGATACAACTAATCAAAAATTACAAATGTATATCTGAGTCCTATTCTTAGTCAGATCGACTTTCTAAACCGGAATAGGATGTCCTAGTCTTCCGCAACATAATGCTATTACAAATGCTGAATGAGATGTTGCTGTTACGGCTAGAGTAATAGTTCTTGTTGATGCTGTTGCATGCTGTTTTGGCATCGCAAATCGCGGGCTGTTTCAACCATGAGATTTGCGCTCTGACTGTTTCAGCACTTCTTAGGTAGCAGCAATGGTTGATGCTTGGCCCGTGGTACGGCTGTTGTAGTCAATCTGTGTGAGTTGCTATTGACCACGGGCTGTGTAACGGCTTCCTTTGTGTTTCAGCATCATTGACCATAGACTGTGTAACCGCTTCTGTGTTTCAGCATCGTCGACCATAGACTGTGTAACAACTTCTGTGTTTCAGCATCGTCGACCATGGACTGTGCAACAACTTCTATGTTTCAGCATCGTCGGCCATGGACTGTGTAACAACTTCTGTGTTTCAGCATCTTCGACCATGGATTGTGTAACAACTTCTGTGAATTGCCGTTTCAGTAACAGGCCTCACATGCTAATTTGCAGTTTGAACTGTTTCAACACTTATACATTTTTAATCAATGGTTAAGTAAGAGAGTGATGTGAAATTATATGCAAAACAGATTAAACGTATAGTAAAGAGAAGAGACGTTGTATACCTTTGGAAAGATAAGATAAAGTGATAATATGGGTTTAAATGTGAGTGGCCAAGAGTGTAATAGTGGAAAAAAGTATGGGCAAAAAGGTACATTGTGTGGTCCTAACACTCACCTTCCTTCTTCTACACCTTTCCAAATAAGGGTTGAAGTTAATTACAAAATCATTTACTGATGTATATTAAATGAATGAGCCTTCACAAGTATTTTACCTCCTCGGCTTGGAAAACTTTGGGTTCTCCCAAGCTTGTGTCAGCTACTAGTGAGCTGCTAGATTTTGAAAAAATACCTAGGGAATATGATGCAAAAGCATTTTACCTCCTAAGCTAACCTTGTTGATTAGTCCTAAGGAGTCTTTTGATTTTCCATGGGAGTGGGTTCCCTAAGCTTGAAATATTGTAATTTCTTATGTTTTATTGAGTTCTATAAGAATTTCATAGGATATAATTTGTTGAGTTGAAATTTATGTGAATGTGATCGAATTTTCCTTATTAAGAAGATATTGAGAGTTGTGAGATATAGTTGAGTATTTTTTGGATCTAAAGGATCTTAGAGACTTATTGAGTGAGGATTTTGTGGATCTAAACCAATTCTGGTATCAAAATAGTTTGTAAGCCTACGACAATAGAAGTGTGTAGGCAGAGACAAAGAAATGATAAAGGATGTGTGTGAAAAGGAAAAGTACGACCAAAGGCCAAATTAGAGGTCTATTGAATATAAATTAGGCATGGAAGACTGAAGGTATTATGTAATTTGTGTACAAAACTTTAGGAATAGAATTCTGTGTATTTTATGGGTTATCTATGTCTATGTGAAGTTTGATATTCCTTCCATTATTAAGCATTTTTGTGTTGAGTAATTAAAGTTTAGGTCGACTCTATAGAGGCATGTTGCAGGTTAGATCATAATTAAATCCTTGTATCAACAAAGGATGGATGGTCGTGTGATCATCAATCATAACAGAGATCAATGACCCAAGTTTGATAATAGACTAGATTGAATTGGTAGCTGAATCATATTCAAATCAGAGTAAAATCGATGAGAACATGGTTCTAATTCTCTTTGCCAGTGAGAAGAAATAATGACCGTTAGATTGAGATGAATAGTCGATCATGAACGTTGATTATATATCCATATTTTCCATTCCTATGTTAAGAATGGAAGGATTGGATTATATCTCGAATATAGATCTATCCAGATCGACGACCAACATTTACATGAGTTCGGATTCCGATAACATCAAGTGTTTTAGAGTCCAGGTTTCAAACCTGTTCCAACACTCCAGTGAAAAAACGTCAAAGAAAAGCATAGAATAATATTACAACAAAATAATATTCCAATGGAAAATCGGGATCGTTCATCAGAATAGATATCCTGGAGATCTGACCGTCCATCCTGTAACAATCAACGACGGAGATTGGAAGTTGTAGAAGTTCTACAGTCAACTTGAGCCATTCACCAGGATAGAAAAACCAACGGCTAATATCTATTCAGAGTTGAATAAATCCATGGTTAAGGAGTGACACGTGTGAGTTGACTTGTATAAGGCTAAGTTTAGAGTGAAAGAAGGAGAGTGATCGTGATTGTTGATACCAGAAGATAGATGATCAAGAAAAGAACACATGGAAACCGTCTATAGAAATAGTGTTCGAAGTCCTACCATCGGAGTGACTCAACCCAGAGAAGTGAGAATACTCCGATATAATAACATTGATCAATGGTGTGGATTGATTGAGGAGTGACCAGATTAAATAGTTCTGAAGACGACACATGGAGAATGATAGAGACACTTGGATGGCATCCACGAATGTGAAGTGGACATGTGGTAGTTGGATCCACGAGTGTAAATGTGACACATGGAGGGCATGTGCAATTTGATTGATGAAGGCCGAGCATGGTGGAAAGAGAAGGCTAATGAGTGTGACCGTAGATCGTGTATGATCAATGATGGAGATTGTCAGACATTCGAAGTCCGAAAAGGAATGTGCATGCATTCAAAGTTTGTGTATTTGGAGTGCTATAAATTTTGGGTATCAAAATACTTCGAAAGAAGAGGTCCAATGGTCTATGGAGAAACTAAGCCCCGATGGTGATTAGAGCTTGGTCATAGCGCATGGTCATGTGATGAGATTAAAGGAGATGTCAAGTAGAGGTTTGGCACATGGATACAACTCTTGGTCGTGGTAATAAGGGGAGCTTAGCGTTTATATGAAAGGTGCTTACGTAGATAACTCTGTGCATATAACAGAGAATTCCGAAACTCTTTCAAAGGAGGAATTTTAGGCCCGTGCATTAGCTTGAAAGCAACATGAGTTCTGTAGTTGTTGCATAATTTAATTCTAATTTTGCATCTGTGGGACAAACAGGTTGGGAGGTCATCATAATATTTAGGGATTCTTCCTCAGTTGTCTATCACATTAGGTGGGAAGAATGTCCTAGTCTATATGGTAGTGGTGCAAGGCCCTTTAGACATCAATATTCTTCTTGGGAATGATTTATTTTTATTCTATGAATATTGTAGTGTCTATGCTCTTTCGTGCGATGCATTTTCCTCACAATGGAAGCATTGTCACTTTTGATCAGCTTGCATATGATAATCACTATCCTATTTCAACTTTAGCTCATGTTTCCCCTTTGTATGTTCCTATTATTTGAGTAGATTCATCCCCACCACAGGTGAATTATGTGAATCCATATCCTCAATGTTCAATTTCTTCTAGGAATAATCCTTTACAATCATGTTTTCCTTCTCAAGACAAGGTCTTGACAATTTATCATGTGATTTATCCAATGGGTGCACGAGTGCCCTTGATTTCCCCTATTGGTTCGAGTGATATTGGGTTTTCTCTCTAAAATGATATTACTGTTTGTGAGACCTCGAGCCATAGTATTTGTGAGTCCTTGAGTCCAAGTTTACATGATTTCTTGGATCACAAATTTCCTTTAGATGAGGCTATCCTTGAATCCATGATTACAGATGGTCGACCATGGGAAGACACACATCACAGATTATTCTTTCTTCTCGAATTAGAAACTTTATAGGTTGATTTTTGAAGAAAGCCTTGGCCTGAGCCTAGAAATAGGCTCTACCTAGAGAAGTACTATGCATAAGCCATAAGGATGTGTGGTGATTTGTACCATATTGTACTTTTAGGGTTTTCAATTTTGTATTCCATAAAACATGTTGTTATCAAAGGTTTATATATTGGATTTATTAACTTCTGGGTAAGTGTTGTTGGTCATATATATAGGAATTTGAAGACATTTTTCTTTGGTACCTTTTCATCATGTCAATCCATTCTAACAGGCAATGATCTAAAAACTGGCATATATGTTAGATTTTTCCCTCCATGAATTTTTCATTATCCATTTCTTGGTTCATTTTTCCTTAGGATTGACCCCACCAAGTGGCGACATAAAGCCTTCTTTGTTGTTTAGAAGTGTTGTAATTCATGTGGTAGAGCCTACCATTCACGAGTTCCCTAGTTAGAACCTTGTTCACAATCTGGCACCCACGTTGAAGTACTTTCATAGGCTCGAGAGCCCTATTTAGTCTCGCCATGATATTGCATTGAAACATCATTTTTCTTCTCGATATTTTTCTGTCTATTACCTGTGGGGCTCCCACTTTTTGTGTTAAGTTGTAAGTGAATTGCATTCTTATTTCTTGCACTTTTGAGCCTAATGTCAACTTCAACGTGCTCTCATTTAGCCTATTTCTGATGTTGTCTCTTAGTTTCTAGTCTTGCATTACCTGCCTTTGCGACTTGACACCTGTATCCCTGGAGGAAACATTCCCCTGAGTGCCCATATCCTACACACATTCCTTACATTGAGCATAGGTATGTTCCGTACGTTTGGAACTAGTTTTCTTGCCCATGACACTCATTTCCTCCACTGTATTCTAGCATTATTTTAATCCTTTTCAGGCTTTAATAATATGAAAAAGACAAAAAATAAAATATTAAAAAAGAGGATGGGAAAGAGTGAGGTATCAATTATATTTGGAAGCATTCTTGTCATCTTTGAAAAAATCACTAAGTCTTGAGTCATTATCTCAGCAGATTGGGTTTAGTATGGCCTTAGGAAGTTGAACCATGTTCTTTAAGTTTTTACTCCCTCGACTGGTTATCCTCCAATCACTATGGAGAGTTTGTCGATGCATCTGGTGTTGCAGACTTATGTCATTACTCACTCTCGAGTCCATGTTTCCCAAGTCACTTTATTGTGTCATGATTTTTTTTCAAGGGAAGTTTCAGCCTGTGTCGGCCACTCCTTAGAATTCCTGACTTTGCATGTCATTCTTCCGATATGTGAAGTATGTTTTAGAATAAAAAAACATCTTGTCTTTTACTTGTAGCAATATGGAAGGTCCCCATTGAATTATTCTTGGCGGGTGATCTCTTATCGACTACGACACATTGCTCTGAGAGTTTGACCTAGAGTATCACCCTAGGCCTATTTACATAATTGATAGGTTACCTTGTGCTCAACATATGACATTTCATCATTGGTCACTAATTGAGTGGTTTCCCTTGTGTTTGACTTCAATACCTTATTCACACTTTGGTATTTTTGCAGTAACTTGGGTTCCATTTTCATCATTGGTGTAATTCCTCAACTCTTTCAGTGGTTTTCATTATCAATTGTTACTCACAGGGTCTCTTTCGTGCGTTGTTCCATCTGATACATGCAAGATACTTACCTAGTTGTGTGTCCTTTCCATTCTTCGTCCGAGTTCTTCCAAATATTTGGCATTCTATTGTTCCTCATGTTGGATTATGGGGGATTCCCTAATTCCCTCCTTCTATCGGATCTCTTTCCATCGACTTCGGTTCATTTTCTCTAGGATCAGGATCTAGAGTCTTTCTTAGTAACTTGGGGCTTGTAGTCATCAGTGGCAGGTTCCCTAGCTACTGACAGTGGGAATACATCAATGTCCCCTGATCAATAGATTCTACAAGTGTTTGATGTTATTTCATTCATTCACACTTGCTAGAATGTACTAGGTACCTTTATTCCCATTATCTTTAATAGTGGGCGGTCTCACATTTGTTAACAATATACATCAATGACCGGTAATCAAATGGCATCTCATTGTGTTCGACTTTGGCACATCTATTCACATAGTGTGGACTCGTACTATCAACAAATTGTTTTGAATACCTTAGGTCTATAGTGGCATCATCCATTTTTTTCTACTTCCCAAGTTGTACTGAATAGTACCACTTCCTTTCAATGACATTAGTACCCATGGAAGTTCAATTTGTACATATCCTTGGTTCCTATATCCTCTTGTGATTCTGAGACATATGTTCATTGTGTATCTCTTTGTGGCTATGATCTCTTTCGACATGGATCCACTATGTATCTCTTTATGGCCATGATCACTCCTTCTATACATATCTCATAGATCCACACTGTACTTGATTTGGTGACCAAGATTTTATCACTCCTGAGCATGGGTATGCCCACATTGAGAAGAGATTAATCTCACTTTTTGTTGTTGTAGGTTTTGTTCTTGGACCGGTGTTAAAATACCTCTACCTAGGCCCATTGCATCCTCACCTCCTAGATTTATAATGTATTTTGGTCATCAATTACTCTTCTGACCTCACACATTAGGGGGAATATGTTACAACATCAATTACCACCATATATGAATTGATTCCTTGTTGTCCATACCCTTTCCCTAATTGCATATCCAGTTCCCCTTTTTCTCCTAAAAAATAATAAAAAAACCCCATTTTTTTCACACACACGTGCCCTATTAGTTATTCAGAGCACATACATACACATGTTTCTCCTTTGCAGGGTGCACACACATTTTTTTTTCTCAAAACAATAATAAACTAGATACTTTTGGGCGAGGATTATGGGTTCCCCTAGTTTCTGACCCCCCATTTCTCGTCTACAATTGTTTATAACTACTCCAACCACTTGGAGAGAGTATAAAAGGAGCTAAGGGGTGGAGGAGAATCAATAAAGCCATTTTGCACCATTATATTGGCCTTATATTGGCTTGTCTGCAAGCCCCCTTTCCCTTGCTTCTGATTTATCCCTTCATACCTGGAAACCCCTGTTTCTATCCATCCTTACTCCTCGTATCTCATCAGAAAGAGTTATTTCCTATTTCTTGGACCTTCTTGAGCATAGTAGGCAGAGGTAGTTTTGATTGTCATTGGCATGGGTGGTGGGACATGGAGTCCAATTCCAGAGCAATTCCACAATAGTTACAAGTGGTAACTACCCTTTATTCTATTGTTTATCATTAAAAGAACTCGCTTTCCCATATTGTCTTGTGTTTTAGTTTATGTTTATTTCATTTGGGAAATTTATTAACTAAAACACTAAGGGATTTATTTTCATTCATCTTATGTGATTATGAGTAATCTTGTAACTACCCCATCTCAGTTATCTTCTTCATTGTGTGTATGAAGTTGAAGGAGCTATTAGAGAGGAATGTTGGAGTGAAAGGTTTCAACTAATCAATCTCCATCAAATGTCTGGAACTGGCTATGTGTTCCAATTTATGACTGAAACTTAGTTAGTTATTTAGTTAGTTGGTTATAATATTACTTGATTGTTCTTGTGGGATAGATGGTAGTATTTTGGTCAATGCTCTGTTGTGGTTGTAACACAAAACTGTAGGACAATTTTCTCTAACAACAATGGCTAGCCTAGGAAAATCTATATATTGATGAAGGCCAAAAGATTGGGAAATGTTGTGGGGTTTTAAAATAGTTAACATCCCTGAATCATGAACACGATACCTAATTGCATGTTTGAGGGGTGTGGTGGAAACAAAGTTGTGATTTGTGCAATAAAACCAATTGTTGTGGGGGAGGAGTTGTTGATCGATTTCAATTCAAATGTAATTAAGAAAATAGTTAATTATTTTTTACAATTTACAGTTGTTATTTACTGATTGTATTTGAATATGATTTGCAAATATAGTTTTATCTTATGCATATTTTATCTAATTATCATATCAATGTTTATGTTGCAGGTTAATTTTGGGAAACAAATTGATGCAGGGTAGGTATTGTAATATAACTTTTTTATGTTTTTGATCAATACTTGTTTTTGTAATCCATATTAACTATTAACTGTTTGTAGGATTCCTCCCCTCTTGGGCATGGTCATGAGGATGACATTTTTAATTATCTTGTCCCTTTTATGACTACAGAAAAATAGATTAAAAAATGGACACTAGAACTCTTTGGTTTGATGCAAGATAGTTTTGAAGAAAGCATTCCTAAACAAGTACAATGGATGGAAAACATCAAATAATATACGGTACAAAAATTTGAAATTTGAAGGACTCAATTGCTTTGTATGCAATTACTTATTTTCGATGAATTATTCTTGAAAAAATATCATTTTTTAATAGGAATTTTAGGAGAGGATGTTTTGAGAATTGGAAGTAGCATACCTACATATACTCATGGATCCTCTACTCCTATTTTCACTGTCGATACCTCTAATCCTAATCCTATTGATACCATGCCATGTCTCCATGCATCTAGTGGAATAAACACTAATGACACCCCTGCTACAACTATGGGTCATCAATTCTCATTGCTCATAATTATCATTAACATTGGGCCATTCACCACCAGTTTACACATGGATGATGAAATTTTCTAATTTAAGGGGATAAAAATTCATAGCAATTACTAATCCCTCAACTTAGTTTGATTTTATACAAAATTGATATTTTTACGTTTATTTTATAATCTAATCATAATATATGATGGAATTGATAGGGAACAACATTTTTTATTCCAGTTGCATGAGATTTAGTCTTTTCACAACTAAAAAAACACACCAATTTGAAAAACAAGTTGACTAATTCCATGGTGGGCCTTTTTTGAACAAATATTCAACTAAAAGGTGGTTTCTTTGATGGAAAGGAAGTATTTTTGATAGTGCAATACATATACTACATAAATCCACAAGGTTACCCTAATTTTGAGCATCCTTCATTAGTTCCCAAAAGTGAGCGGGATGCACTAATGGAGAAATATGGGGAGACGAAGATGAGAAAAAGAGGAAAACAAAATAAAAGTTGGATATCTAGAAAGCTAATTATAATATAATATTAATTAAATAAATGTTTTTTCATTTGACTTGACTATCAAAATAACATTAATGTGTTGAAACATTTTTAGGTTAAAAGACACATTAAAGGCCACCAAGGCTCTAGATTAGAGAAGGCTAGACAACACAAAGTTGGTCCTAGAGGATATGTCAAAGTGAATTTAAGGTAGATGTAAGTAGTATAATTTAAAAGATTTCATCACTAAATTGTTCAGCTCTATTTGAATCTAAGTCAAAATTACTTGTGTTATGTTATGTAGTAAACCAAGTATGACAAGTTGCCCACCTAAGATGATTTAAAATAATCTTGATTGCGGGTTATAAAGCCTTGAGTAAACTCTATCAAGGTGGTGTACATGATACTTATACTATGAATTCAAAGGTAAATAAATGAAATATATTTCAAATAGTTAATTATAAATTTGTTTAGGGTTTATGGATTATAAAATAATAATAAATGTTATTGCAACTGCATAAAGATGTTGTTATGAATGATGTGCCCATTATAGATGTTGTTGGTAGTGATTAGCTAGAGGTTCACCCTACCACTATGCCTACTACAACAAGTACTAATCACAATAACTATATGTATAAGGAAGTATAGTAAATTGGATGTTTCATCAATAATAATTTTTTTTTATGTTCATATAATATGAACAAGGTGACTTATAAATGATTTTATTTTCTTCTAGATGTGGGTCCTACTTACCCATGCTCACATAGGTGTGTTTGGAATTATGAAAAATAGCATCCGTTGAGAGAACGACAACATCAGGAATAATACAAAAAATTCACTCTTATGGATGTTTTGAAACCCCAAAAAACCTATGAGGAAATAGTATAATAGATATTAGTTGTATAATTTGAATGCATTGGGATATAATTCTTAGTACTTTTCATGATATTTTATGTTACTTTTGATTGGTATATATAGTGTTCTTATTTTAATTTTGTTTCTTTGCCAGTATGATGTGTTCACACATTGTTTTATAATTAAATTGGATATGGGGACATGTGAATGATGTTGTGGCAGAATATGAGATTTCGCCTTCTTATGGTTAGCCTCATCAGTAGAGAATAAAACATTCTCAAATCCAAGATAATCTCAAGGTAGTAATTAAAGCATCAAACCATTATCCAATTAATGAGGTGAACCCTTAAATAGTTTATAATTGGGTTTCAATTGAGTTCTTATATTTTATTCCTTTTTGTCATATGCATATCAAATCAGATGGTAATCAATCTTTCTAGCTTCCATTATAAGTGAATTTTGATGCAAAGATAGATTATGATATTAATGACAACCAATACAAAGTGGTGCAACATGACGTGTTCAACAAGCTCAAGATGAAGATTAACTTGTCATTGGTTGTCAAATTTGAAATTGTGAGTGATGCAATTTTTGTATTTTCACTTCTTGTACTTTATGATGGTTTTACCCTTCTTATAATGAAATATATGACTTAGGTTAGTGGAAATAGATCTTAAGAAAAATAGAGACATTAGTTATATTTTTGGTAATAAATATTAAATAAGTGATTCAAAGCAACATTAGCTAGATCGTGTATTGAATGCCCACCTGATGAAATCAAGGTACAAAAAGCAAAAACAATTGCACACAAATTCTCAACTTTAATTTTATCTCTTTTTCTTCAACTCTTAAGTGGAAAATTTTACCATTAAAAATGATCTTTATTACATTATCTCCTAATCATTACGCTTATTCACTTTGACATTTTTTCTCCATATTTATCAAAATTTGCAATGATATATGAATTATATGCTCATGGAAATTTATATTCCTAAAATTGTAGGTTATTATATCCCTACATTCCTTCAATGAAATCCCCCACTAATAATTATTGGGAAGCATCTATGCACACAATAAATTCCTTATCAATATTAGGTACTTACATAATGAGTGCACATGTCAACAATAAATTCCTTATCAATATTAGGTACATGCCAACAATAAATTCAAATTAGTGAAAGCGTCCTCACATTTATCAATCTAGAGGAACTTCTTCCATTTTCTTCCATTGATCAATGTAGATCTCATCATTGCTAATTAAAAAGCCACGCACACATAGAATTCATGATGAGCTCACATTTATTCAAATAAACTTGAATTAAATTCTTCCTCTATATCTCTAGCATTGTTTCTAAATGTTGCAAATATTCCTCGTGTGTCTTATTCAATGTAGAATATCATCAAGATAAAAGATGAAGGAATCCAAGTGTGGATGCAATACCTAATTCATTTTTCTTATAAATTTCTCATAATCATTCCATAAACCAAATTCCATCACCAAAAACTTAGACATACCTTTTCAAGTCTTAAATGTGTTCTCTTGGATCCACAATTGATGGTATCCAAACAATATATATGACTTTACAAAATAACATGAAACCTATAGTTTATCTATAAGGTCATTGATCCTTGGTAATGCATATTGGGTCCAAACCATCCCCTTCCCACAAAAATATTTAATATGTTACTTGATTTTCTCACTCTTTTAAATGTAAGTTCAACGCCTATCCATGAATGTTAGGTAAATTTGCATCATACACTAAATTAAATTTTTATAATATGGTTCGGAGAAAACCATTTCAAATATTCAAACACAGATACAAAATTTTACAAGATATTTCCTAATTGTGTCTTGTTACAATGTGCTACTCATCGAAGTAAACAACATTGATGTATATGATGTCATGTTGTGATTCTTCATTTATATGCATACGGGATTTGCAAACTTAGAATGATTCACATCCGCATAACCACTTTGTAATGTATGTAGGTGCATTATCCAAAACTTGAAATTTTTCCCTTAATTTTTTATCCATATTGCTTCTACTATAGAGAAGGGAAATTCACTCCCCCTACCTATACTAATTCAACACATAAGCTATTCCTTCCTTCACCAAGTGTTATGTGTTTATTGGCCTCTAGAATTATGAATATTTTTCCTATACATAAGGATCCCCATAATCATCTAACATGCATCCAAGGGAACCATATCACACTTGGTATTCTCAACAAACTCCATATGGATTTCAACCCTAAATGTTCATTTCTTTCTTACAACCAATGTTGCATCCTTATGTAGTTATCCTAGTGAGTATGGATCTAGAAGATTCACAAAGGATTAACTTCAACTCCTTCATTAATCTCTTTGAAATGAGATTATGTTGATTGAAAATATAAAAAATGGCATTCACCTTCAATGTGTTCAATTCGACCTTCACATATTAACACTATTAATACTTGATTATGAGATTTGTCTTTGCTAGAAAAGCCCGTTTCATATTGATGTCTTCCATATTATTAATTATGTGCTCATTTTATATTTATCTCCATACTGGGCCAATAATTACTTCTTTAAATTCATCGACACCAATTTAGGGTGATGCTTCCAATACCTATTCTCTGGGTGTCCTTTCTTATCACATTTGTCATATTTGTAACCCTGTATAGGATCCTATCTTGTAGGGTTTGTTCCATGGACTGTATCTTCATTGTGTTTGAAGAACACATACATTATCACCCATCCAAAACATTATATAATCGAGGTTGCTCAATTATAGATAATATATGGTAACAAGAATCATTTGTTAGAAATTAATAAAATTATCTTGCCTTATCTCATATCTTGGATCATGTCAATTTATTAAGCAATCTTGCTATGCTTAGGAACGTCTTCATTTTTTTTTATAGAAGTTTATTAAAACCACAAACTATCTCAACTCTCAATATAGTGAGATTTTTTAGGGTTATCAAATCCAATATGGCCTTAAGATATTTTTCTAGAACCATAAACTCTCTCAATTATCAACATAGTGAGATTCTTTGGGGGGTTTGAATCCAATATGGCCTTAACATTATTAGGGTCAAATTATATCTCATAATTTCTAATAAGGAATCCATGTACACATAGAAATATATAAGTATTTCCCATAATATTATAATCGATGTGTTGAGGGGGTTGGATCCCTTTGAATCCACTATAGGATTTACACTCAAGGATGAGGCCCAATTAAACTCTTCCGCTTTTGGAGTGGTGTCATCCTCCAAATTGATGGCCTGACAACAATTCGATGGGATTTAATATTTTTTAGTTTATAAAATGATTATTTTAAATGACTACTCGAGTGGATAACCTCCCGGGTGGGGTAAGACAGTGAACAAGTACGACTTATAAGAAGTAATTCTATTAACTAGTCGAGAGAAAGGAAAGAAATGTGAAACAATGCAATTTCTCTTAAAGACAAATTCTTATAAGAAACATAATAACAAATAACAAATAACTCATATATATTCCTTTGAGAAATAATTCTCTGAGCATATTTAATAAAAAAATATTATGCATTCATGTAAATTGTCAACAAAATATTGATCAGTTACCAAGAACTGATTCCCTATTTACTTATTAATGAGCTAATGTTAAAACATACTAACATGTAGATTTAAACAAAACGAGAAACTGATGAGAGTAATATCCAATATTTGCAAGATAGATTGGTCAAAATAATATCTTACTAGACATTTATGAGAGGATGAAAAAATGTAGAACAATCCACACTTTTATCGTATATTACACATTGGTTCCAATCAAATTCCAAGATCCAAAGGAGCTTCTCTATTAACTGCATAAACAATTATTCAATACAATAAACAAAACATTTGTTTTTTCCAAAGGTCCCTTTCTATTGGGAATACCCACTTATTTATACAAATCTAAACAATTGATGCATACCCCCCCCCCTTCCTCAACAGGTTCTGCACGACCTCCCGGTCTTAGGATCATTCTAAACCTTTCCCTGAGTCAAATTGACTCTTCGATTTTCCCCATAGGGAATATCTCACACACACAAGGGTGTATCCACAGGTCCTTATGAGTTATGCCTGCGTGATCAAACACAGGGCACTAACTCTACACATCTGATCAACAAATATGGTCGAGACTTTTACCGAAAAGGGAATTTCGGATTTCACAACTTCATGAATCCTGATGTTAGTTCCTTGAATCTTCAACCTACGAAACCTGAAATGTCAACGAAGGTTGACTCCTTCAATGTGCTAAACACACGCCACTTGTTTCCCACTAATTTCGGCTTTTCGGGACTTGAGTGAACAACCAACAATCATTCCTCTTCCCTTATGATTTCCCGAATTCTGAAATTTCTCCTTTGGCGAGATCGACGACCTTTTGGGATTTTCGCCGAACCTTGACCACTCCTTTGACGTCTGCCGTACGTATCCTTTGACTGATACTTGGGACCCACCTTTCGACGTTTCTCTCTTCATGATTTCGGGAGTTGTGTTGACCATGCAACTCTACCTCTTCAGTCTCGAAACCCCGAAACCCGATTGGGGCTCAACGACTATTATCCCTCAACCTTTCAGGAATGTTTCCTTTCGCTCTTCGGGATTTTGTGACTCACGAAAATCCACAGCAGAGAGTTTCCTTGCCTTTCGAAACTTCGATTCCTGAATTATCGAAGCCTCACCTCCCACGTGATCTACGACTAAGATCTTCCTTGATCCGACGACTCTGGATCTTTCGGGATTTCACAAATCAGGAGTTTGAAACTCTCGATTCCAAAATCACAACCTCCTCTACTTCTCGAACCCCGAAATGATGAAATGGGCTCAATGACGATTAGCCCTTGACCAAATCTCGGTCCATGTGACTGCTTCCTCCGTGACCACAACTCTACTCCAAAGACACATCGCATTTCGCGACTTCGGGGTTTTCAACACAAAGTGCCTTGGCTCCTTGTCATCGAAATTGCCGAAATGCCGAAATGTTGCAATTCCACTCCCAAGGGGAGTCAACGGCTCCTGTTGCTTCTCATCCAACGGTCGCTACTCCTCCCGACTTCCCGAACACTAAAAGACACTCAACCTTAGCCTTCTCACAGATCTGTGAGATCGAATGGTCCACGAGATTTCAACACTTCTTCCACAAAGAAATTTCATCGTTCGTTCACTCTTCTTCAAGGATCTCTAGCCAAAATGACTTGGCGTCCTTCCACCTGAAATTGAATTTTGCGAGATGATTTCAATCTCTACCTCCTTTTGAACACTTCAAAGGTGCTATCCCTCTTGATCTCTCACTTGCAAACTCAAGCCCCCAAAAGGAATCCTGCTCGCATTCCTTGCGACAACTTTCAAATAACCTCTGGTTATTTGAGTCTTCGACCCTGTGCACTCTTTGTAACAATAGTCCTTCAACCTTCACCTTAGTTGATAATTTCTAAGGTTCCAATCAACCTACGCACACCTTTCACAACTCTGTGCCTCACCTTCACTTCGACTTGTTATGAGAACAATGATATCTCTCTTGAGATTTCTGAGATAAAACTTAGATCCTCGTCAATGCACACCTTGCGGACGTTCACTGCACTCTTTGCAGGAATTCTCAGGAAGAGAAACAATTAAAATTGATTCTTCTCCTCTCTCAGACTTCATACACTCAACATGAAATCATACACCCGACACAACATTGAAACAAATGCATAACAAAGAAAATAAAACAAATGTAAACATACCATTTAAAAAATGTAAACAATAAGCATCATAACACCCTAAAGATTGAGTTAAAGCTTTCTATATTAACTCAAGTGCTCCTGTACATGGGTTCTCCTCTACAGTTCTCTGCTACAGCTCTACAGCTTATGAAATCTGAATGATCATAATGTTCCTGTTTCAATGATACAAGGGTGAGGGTGTCTATATCCGTTTTCCCTCCTACGCTTCTAAACTGTCTAATCTATTAAATAAAATCTACCTACTTTCATTAAACAAACTTAAATGCCTATTACATTCGACAGATGATAGAAATCGCTCAAGATCTATTCAAAACTCCAAGATATAAATGTAAGTACGCTTCCCCTAGCTATTACATTAATATCCGCTCATTATTTTTTCAAAACATTTCAAAATGTGTGCTGGTGCTTTTCCAGCTGTCTCCTGCCTTCATGCTTGCTTGGTTGGCTGCATACGATACTCCTGCATCATACTCCCTTGCTTGAAAATTTTCATGAACTCCTGTTCATGAGCTCTTGCATGGTCTGTCCATGCCTATGAATTGCTGCTTCATCTTGCCTACTGACATCTTCAACTGGATGTCCTTTCCACTTGACCAAGTATTCAAAATACTCTTTCCTCCTGGTCTTTTTGCTAATCCTTTTGTCAATTATGCCTTCCATCTGTGGATTTTCAGCTACATCCATTTGTTTTTTCCATTGAACCTCTTTCTATTCCTCCTCTACTCCTACTTCTTCAGCTCTGTAAGGGTACAAATCTGCAACATTGAATATCGGTGAGATTCCAACCCCATCGGGTAATTCAATCTCATATGCGTTTGCCCCAAATTTCCTTATGACCTTGCACGGTCCAATCTTTTTCATCTTCAACTTATTATATGTTCCCCTTGGGAACCTCTCCTTCCTCAGATGCTCAAGAATCATATCACCAAATTCAAATTGAAGTTCTCGCCTGTGTTGATCTGCTCTCCGCTTGTATTCTTGACTTGAACTCTACAATCGCTCCTTAACTCGACTGTGAAGCTCCTTCATTCCTTCTGCAAAGTCCTCTGCACTAACACTCCTGAATTCATTTTGTTTCGAATCTTTCAATTCATAAACTCCCCTTGGATGCATTCCATATACAATCTGGAATGGACTATGCCCTGTGCTTCTATTGAGTGAATAATTGTAAGCGAATTCCACCCGTGGAAGAATGTGATCCCATTGACTGTGGTGTTCAGTCACTAAGATTCTTAACAAATCTCCCAAGCTCCTATTTACGACCTCTGTCTGTCCATCTGCTTGAGGATGATATGCTGAGCTAAAAGACAATCTTGTCCCCAACTTCTTCCATAAGGTCCTATAGAAATGTCCCACAAACTTGGTATCTCGATCATAAACGATACTCTTTGGCAAGCCATGAAGTCTGACGAATTCCTTGAAAAACAGGTTTGCAATATGAGTTGCATCGCTGGTTTTCTGGCATGGTATGAAATGTGCCATTTTTGAAAATTTGTCGACTACCACAAAGATTGAATCATATCCTCTTTGTGTCCTTGGCAATCCCAATACAAAATCCATGCTCACTGCGTCCCACGGCCTTTCAGGTATGGGTAATGGTTGGTATAACCCTGTGTTTTGCCTTTTTCCTTTCGTGTGCTGACAAATTCTGCACCTATCCACAAATTTCTTGACATCTTTCCTCATCCCTGGCCAAAAATATGAGCCATTCAACTTTGAGAACGTTTTATCATGACCGAAGTGTCTGACCAATCCTCCACTGTGTTTCCCTTCAGCAGGTTCTCCCTCATGGAGCATTTTGGAATACATAGCTGATTTGCCCTGAACAATAATCCCTCCCGGATCATGTATTCAGTCCATTGGCTTCTATCCCTGAGAATTGGATTCTCAGATGCCTCATATGCCTCTTTAAAATATGGGTCATCCCTGTACATTTCTTTAAGGTTATCAAAACCCAAAGTCTTGACTCTGAATTCATGCATAAGCAAACATTTCCTGCTCAAAGCATCAACAACTTTGTTAGCAGTTCCAGAAATATGCTTAATCACAAAAGTAAAATTCTGCATGAATTCAACCCATTTAGCATGTTTTTGGTTTAACTTTTCCTGTCGAGTCACGAATTATAAAGCGTGATTATCGCTGTACAAAACAAACTCCTTGGGAAACAAATAGTGTCTCCATTTCTTCAACGCTTGTATGACTGCATATAATTCCTTGTCATACGTGGAGTACTTAATCTTTGCTTCATTTAGTTTTTCACTGAAATATGCGATCGACCTATCATCTTGGCTCAAGACCACTCCAATTGCAAATCCACTCATGTCACACCTGTCCTGGAATGTCTTGCTAAAATCCGGCAAAACCAGAATTGGTTGCTCAGTGATCTTCTTCTTCAGCAGGTTGAAGCTCTTCTCCGCTTCCTCCGTTCAGTGAAAAGATTTATGTCTTTTCTTCACCGTATCCATCATCGGTGCACTAATTCCGCTGAAGTTTTGAATGAATTTCCTGTAGAAGCTAGCCAAACCATGGAAGCTTCGAACTTCAAACACGCTCTTCGGCAATGGCCAATTATTAATCGCCTTTATCTTTTCCGGATCCATTTTTAATTAATTTGAAGAGATAACAAAACCCAAATAAATGAGTTATGTCCTCATAAATGATTATTTCTTCATATTAATCAACAATTTCTCATGCTGTAATCTCCTCATTACTGCAACTATATGCTTTAAGTGTTCTGCTTCTATCTTGTTGAAAATTAATATATCGTCAAGATATATAATGACGAATTTCCTTATGAAATCCTTCAGGACTTTGTTCATCAACCTCATGAAAGTACTGGGCACATTCGTTAAGACAAATGGCATGACAAGCCATTCATACAGCCCCTCATTTTTCTTGAATGCTGTCTTCCATTCATCACCTTCTCTCATTAAAATTTGATGATACCCGTTTTTCAAATCAATCTTTGAAATTTTTTTTGCTCCACTCAAGCAATCCATCAAGTCATCCATCCTTGGCAGTGGAAATCCGTATCTGATGGTAATCTTATTGATTGAACTTGAGTTTGTACACATTCTCCAGCCTCCGTCTTTCTTTGGGCTGAGCACTGTTGGAACAACACATGGACTCAATCTCTCCTGAATCAATCCTTTGTCCATTAAGTCCTGGACCTATCTCTTAACTTCTTCATTTCCCTACAACGTCAACCTATACGCGACTTTGTTCAGAAAACTGGCTCTAGGTATAAGATCGATATGATGGCTTATACTCCTGATAGGTGGCAATGAACAAGGTAGTTGTCCACCACTATATCAACAAACTCTCCCCGCAACTCCTGGATTCTTTTGGTAAATCATCTGTTCTCGTATTGGTCAAAACAATTTTGGGTTTTCTGACCACAATAAATTGTGTGTCTTCCTTCTTCTTAAGCTCATCAAGAAGTTCCTTCCCACTCATGAGAAGTACAATGTTGCTCATCTCTATTTTCAATTCTTTATCCTTAATTGGTAGCAACATGTGAGTCCTACCATTTTTTTCCAGGGTGTACATGTTCTTTCTCCCATCGTGAACTACGTTTCTGTCATATTACCATGGTCTACCCAAAAATAGATGAAAAACATCCATGGGAATGACATCACATAATATTTCATCTTTATATCCTCCTATTTTAAATTCAACTAAACACTGTTTAGTGACATTTACCTGATGTCCTTTTTGTAGCCACGAAACTCTGTATGGGCTTGGATGTACAATAGTCTCCAGCTCCATCTTTTCTACCATATCTGTAGATACAAGATTGTCTGTGCTACCGCTGTCCACTATGACCTTGCATACCCTATCCTTAGTTTTGAAAGCAGTTCGAAACAAACTATTTCTTTGGGCTGGGTTCTTTAGTTCCTTCTCCGGTTTCAAGAGAACTTTCCTCATCATTAAGGATCTTCCTCCCTCAATGTCTTCTGCCTCAATATTCCGTCCTTGAGCTTCTACAATGTGAGTTTCACCACCATCTTTCTTCTTATCTGAACACTCATAGGATTTATGTCCAATTTTTCCACAGAAAAAGAATTTCACTTCACCTCCTCTACCTCTTCCACTTCCTCTGGCTCGATGAAAATTATTTCTATCAGCATACTGCCTTCCTTGTGAGCTTCCTCCTCTCTCAGGTTGAGGTTTCTTCCCCTCTTCTTTAGATTTCTGAGTTCTGTCTTGGGCAATTTTTTTGCCTCTGGCTTGACTTCTACCTCGACCTCTTTGACCTTGCTTCTAGCTCAGCTTCTCTTCAGCTTTCAGAGCTATCTGATAAGAATCTTCCACATTTCAAATGGTCATCATGCCAATCTCATCTTGAATGTCATATCGCAGACCATTCATGTACCTAGAAACCTTTTCATCATTGCTTTCCCGATGACCTGCTCTGATGTTTATCCTGTAGAATTATTCAGTGTATTCCTTCACCGACATCATCTTCTGTCTCAAATTATGCATCCTTTGAAACAGAGTGATTTGATAATCCCTGGGTATAAATTTGGCTTTCATCTTTGCAACCATTCTATCCCATCTTTTGATTTTCTGCTTGACCTTGCAGCGTCTGTCAGCCTGCAGTTCATCCCACCACAGTGCTGCATGCCCTTTAAGTCTAGTAACAACATGTTTGACTTTCTTATCTTCCTCGACATCCTCATAGTCAAAGTATTTGTCTAGAGCTATAATCCAGTCTAGAATTTCTTCAACATCTAAGTTTCCCTCATACATGGGAATGTCCATTTTTTCTCTGGCACCTATCCTTGCAACAACCCTGAATATGCGTTCTTCTGCAACATCTTCGACTACAAATTCTTCGTTTCTAGCTTCATTTTCACTTTCAGCGTTGTTGATATCCCCAATGTCGATTGTGCGCCTCTGTGATGTCTCCATAGAATCAAGTTTGACATGTAACTCACACATTTCTCTTTCCACTGCTGGATCAAGCATTTGCCTATCTCTTCTTCTCGGCGGCATGGTTGAAAATTTTTCCTCTTTTCTCTCTGCTATAGAAAGCAAAGAATTTGTTCTATGCTCTGATACCACAACTAATGCAGACCCCCCCTGCCTCAATAGGTTCTGCGTGACCTCCCGGTCTTAGGATCATTCTAAATCTTTCCTTGATTCAGATTGACTCTTCGATTTTCCCCACAGGGAATATCTCACACACACAAGGGTGTATCCAGAGGTCCTTATGAGTTATGCCTACGTGATCAAACACATGGCGCTAACTCTACACACCTGATCAACAAATATGGTCGAGAATTTAATCGAAAAAGGAATTTTGGATTTCGCAACTTCACGAATCCTGATGTAAGTTCCTTGACTCTTCAACCTCCGAAACCCGAAATGTCAACGAAGGTTGACTCCTTCAATGTGCTAAAAACACACCACTTGTTGCCCACTAATTTCGTCTTTTAGAGACTTGAGTGAACAACCAACAATCGTTCCTCTTCCATTATGATTCCTTGAATTTCAAAATTTCTCCTTTGGCGAGATCGACGACCTTTCAGGATTTTCGCCAAACCTTGACCACTCCTTTGACGTCTGCAACACGTATCCTCTGACTAATACTTGGGACCCACCTTTCGATGTTTCTCTCTTTATGATTTTGGGAGTTGTGTTGACCATGGAACTCTACCTATTTAGTCCCGAAACCCCGAAACCCGATTGGGGCCCAACGGCTATTATCCCTCAACCTTTCGGGATTTTTTTCTTTCACTCTTTGGGATTTCACGACTCGCGAAAATCCATAGCAGAGAGTTTCCTTGCCTTTCGAAACTCCGATTCCCAAATTCCCGAAGCCTCACCTCCCACGTGATCTATGGCTAAGATCTTCCTCGATCCGAAGGCTCTGGATCTTTCGAGATTTCACGAACCGAGAGTTTGAAACTCTCAATTCCAAAATCACTGCCTCCTCTACTTCCCGAACCCCGAAATGCCGAAATGCCGAAATGGGCTCAACGACGATTATCCCCTGACCAAATATCGGTCCATGTGACTGCTTTGTCCATGGCCACAACCCTACTCCAAAGACATATCGCATTTCAAAACTTTGGGGTTTTCAACGCAAAGTGCCCCGAATCCTTGTCATCGGAATTGCTGAAATGGCGAACCTCGAAATGACGAAATGCCGAAATTCCACTCCCAAGGGGAATCAACGGCTCCTGTTGCTTCTCATCCAACGATCACTACTCCTCTTGAGCTCCTGAATGCTAAAATACATACAACCTTAACCTTCTCATAGATCTGCGAGATCCAACGGTCCACGGGATTTTAGCGTTTCTACCACGAAGAAATTTCACCGTTCGTTCACTCTTCTTCAAGGACCTCTGGCCAAAATGACTTGGCGTCCTTCCACCTGAACTTGAATTTTGCGAGATGATTTCGATCTTCGCCTCCCTTTGAACACTTCAAAGGTGCTATCCCTCCTTGTAGGGACCAAATTAATTTAAGTCTAATAAAATCCATAAATTTAACAGAACATATTACTTTTACGCAGAAAGGCTAAGTAATTTCTTTCATTCACCATATATTCAACATATAAGTAGCATAAATTAACGAATGAACCACAGTCTAATGAATTACATAATAGAAATAAAATACCTCCTTCTGATGCTAATTCTCGCTGATCTGGTTGTCCTTTCCCTGCTTCCCTGCCCAACCCGATGCACTGACCAAACCCTGCCCAAACCGACTAACCTCCCAGCCAGCTAGGAGAATCCTGTCTGGCTCCCTAACTCCAGGATACCGAAAGGAATCCTGGCCCCCGTGCCCAAAACCCCTAGCAACCCGGTGCCCCCTGTGATGGTTCACCAAAACTGCAGAACCCAACAACAGAACTAGAAAATCCCAACCAGAACTAGAGTCTCTCCTCTCCCATAATTATTCCTTCCCCCTATTCTCATAATGCCCTCCCATAGGACTCTTCCCCCGTCATATCTTCCCCTTCACCGACTCTCCTCCCCTTCATTAATTTCCTTATCTTCTCCTTTATTACCTTATCCCCTTCTTTATTATCTTATCCTTAATTTAATGCTTCATTCTGCCCCTGCATACGTAAAGTATTTAATAAAATAAATTAAAATTATTAAGCCCCTTTAATTCATTACTCAAATATTTAATGAGTCAATTAATTAATTAATTAATCATCGATAGATATGAACAAGTAATTAATAAATAAATAAATAATTCATATTATTAAGAAATAATTATTGTTTAACTAAACATATTAGGACAGTCAGATTATCAAATTAATTATAATTAATAATCCCTATGCATCTATTTAACCAGGGTTGTTACATACACCCACCCTTCAGGAAAATTTGTCCCGAATTCAAGGTATCTCATGGTACAAAGGAAAAGAAAAATGGTTCACACATTCATAACAATTAACCGACACTATTAGTAAGTAAGTCAAGAAAACTCATACATACTAGTGTATATGTACAAGAAATGCATGTGTAGCTAGTACATACAAGTCTCGTGCATGTACTAATAATCAATAACTATCACCCTTTAGTAATTTATGTATGCATCCAATCCAATCAACAAGACTAGTCTTTTATAAAAGACA
>ML777464.1:487813-519256 GCA_009831015.1 Picea engelmannii | reverse complement strand
TATTTATTTTATTTCTGCTATAGAGTGCGGACCGACCCGTTTCAAAACTCTATCTTCTTGTGGACTCCCTCTTCGTGGCTTGCGCTTGGTGCTGGATATATGTTGTCAATGGGCGTGTGTCCAATGTTGAATATTGTAACCTCTAAACTCAAGTTTGGGTAGATTGTTGGGCCCAAAACATTTTTATTATTTATATTTATATTTTAATTTAATTAATGGTGTTTGGCTCTGGCATTGGGCGTTGGCTTGTAGACCTGTAGTGCACTCGTTACGCCCCTGGTGGGATCTCTTCTCGACGCTCCATCTCGAGCTCTGGATAGGAGTTTGGCTGGTGCATTGATCTGGTGTATTATTTTTTGTTTTGTTTTGTTTTGTTTTGTTTTGGTTTATCATATGAAATCCATTAATGGTTCTATTAGCTTACGACATTTGAAGATTTTGGCATTTTAATTCGAACCTAGTACTTAAATTTCAATATGCTGGAGAATTAATTTTTATAAAAAATTGGGAAGACGCGGGTTACTGTAAAGTGGCCCTGACTGTAATGTCTGGTTCCGTACTTTTCACAGTAGTTTTATTTATGGGAAGAAAATGTTTCCTATGATATTTACTTACAGGGCATATATAAAAACATAGCATTCAGTTTTACTTCCAATTGTCATCGGTTCAATTCTCATGGACTTGTTACCGCTTGACCCATCGGGGCCTTGGCCTTGGCGGCCAGTGAATGCACTGGTTCACTTTTTGAAAATTTTGAAACAAAGGTCGAGTTATGGTGGATTAAGACTTGTACTGTCTGTCGGACCTCGTTGCAGTGTTTGAATAGTGTAAGCCTATGATCTTAGAGTATACGATATTAGGTTACGGAAGGTCCTGGTTAGGTCTTTTCATTAAAGATCCATATACAAGTAGAAGTGGTTTTGAGTTGTTTACTTCAATAAAACTATCTGTTGTGAACATTTGCCGTAGTGTAGGGTTGTTGCTGGCTACGGTGATCCAGAGACCATGCCCTTTACTATCTTGTTCCGTCCCGTGCAAAGACTACTTCATGTATATATTTTTGTTTGTTTATTAGAAATTACTTCGAAAAACACTCCCTGTTGGGGCTGCACTGTATATCAAAGACTTCCATTAGCTTAGGGACCCAGTCTGAGGGGTATCTATTTTTAAATATTTCCTAGGACCTGCACCTGGCCTCACCTGGTTTTTACATGCATTTCAGGTGGGGCATAGTACATATCAGTGTTGTCAAAATTGGACTTGTTAAGGGCGTAGATCAACAAAATTTGACTTGTTAAGGGCGCAGATTGGACTTATGACTATGTATAGATTACAGGGTTTGTGCAGTGCACGGATGAATTTATGAGCCTAGAGACTATATTTGTGGAGCTAGCCACACATAATAAACTCCTGTATGTGGACCGCACAGTCAACCATCCCGAGTAGCTTCAGCTTGTAGCTAATTGCAGTTTTTCTAATAGCTATTCGGGGTAGATACCGATTCTGTGATTCTCTGTATTTTAAAAAGGGAGAAAATAGTTCAACTAGTAGATGGCGCATTTAATCTTGTAACATTCTTTGTATTTTATATTAAAATTTGTTTTCATGGATTGGGTTTTAAAATCATTACTTAGAAATCGCTCTAGCCAAAATTCTTTATTTATATAGATCTTTAATATATTACTTTTCATCTCGATACAATTAAAATTATTTCATCTCCATACAATTAAAATTATGAAAAGTACACTTCTAATCATCTGATGCAGCTATAGTTTATAGGGTTTCAGAGTGCAGATCAACATAATGAAAGCAAAATAACATTAGAAGTGACACAACACAACTCTTTGTTTGTTTAATTGAAGCAAGTGTTAAAATTCACTTAATACTTCCACTGTGTAGAATATTATGGGCATATTGTTTATATATAGATCTGTGTAACTAACAAAGAAAATGTGTTTTTGGCTTGTAGGCTAGGTGGAGCTAGAGCTTGGAGTTGGAACTTGGCCCTTAGGCCCAGATTTCAAACTAATGTGCTCTGATACCATGTGTAGGGACCAAATTAATTTAAGTCTAATAAAATCCATAAATTTAACAGAACAAATTACTTCTACGCAGAAAGGCTAAGTAATTTCTTTCATTCACCATATATTTAGCATATAAGAAACATAAATTAACGAATGAACCACAGTCTAATGAATTACATAACAGAAATAAAATACCTCCTTCTGATGCTAATTCTCGCTGATCTGGTTGTCCTTTCCTTGCTTCCCTGCCCAGCCCGATGCAATGACCAAACCCTGCCCAAACCGACTAACTTCCCAGCCAGCTAGGAGCAGCCTGTTTGGCTCCCTAGCTCCATGATACCGAAAGGAATCCTGGCCTCCGTGCCCAAAACCCCCAACAACCTGGTGCCCCCTGCGATGGTTCACCAAAACTGTAGAACCCAACAACAGAACCAAAAAATCCCAACAAGAACTACAACTTCTCCTCTCCCATAATTCTTCCTTCCCCCTATTCTCATAATGCCCTCCCGTAGGACTCTTCCCTCGTCATATCTTCCCCTTCACCGACTCTCCTCCCCTTCATTAATTTCCTTATCTCCTTCTTTATTACCTTATCCCCTTCTTTATTATCTTATCCTTAATTTAATGCTTCATTCCCCCCCTGCATACGTAAATTATTTAATAAAATAAATTAAAATTATTAAGCCCCTTTAATTCATTACTCAAATATTTAATGAGTCTATTAATTAATTAATTAATCATTGACAGATATGAACAAGTAATTAATAAATAAATAAATAATTAATATTATTAATAAATAATTATTGTTTAACTAAACATATTAGGACAGTCAGATTATCAAATTAATTATAATTAATAATCCCTATGCATCTATTTAACTAGGGTTGTTACACTCCTGAGCTCTCACTTGCAAACTCAAGCCCCCAAACGGAATTCTGCTCTTACTCCTTTCGACAACTTTCAAATAACCTCTGGTTATTTGAGTCTTCGACCCTGTGCACTTTTTGCAGCAGTAGTCCTTCAACCTTCACCTTAGTTGATAAGTTCTAAGGCCCCAATCAACCTACACACACCTTGCATGACTCTATGCCTCACCTGCACTTTGGCTGGTTATGAGAACAACGATATCTCTCATGAGCTTTCTGAGATAAAACTCAGATCCTCGTCAATGCACACCTTGCGAACGTTCACTACACTCTTTGCAGGAATTCTCAGGAAGAGAAACAATTGAAACTCATTCTTCTCCTCTCTTAGACTTCATACGCTCAACATGAAATCATACACCCAACACAACATTGAAACAAATGCATAACAGAGAAAATAAAACAACTGTAAACATACCATTTAACAAATGTAAACAGTAAGCATCATAACACCCTAAAGATTGAGTTAAAGATTTATATATTAACTCAAGTGCTCTTGTACATGGGTTCTCCTCTACAGTTCTCTGCTACATCTCTACAACTTATGAAATTTGAATGATCATAATGTTCCTGTTTCAATGATACAAGGGTGAGGGTGTCTATATCCATTTTTCCTCCTACGCTTCTAAACTGTCTAATCTATTAAATCAAATCTACCTACTTTCATTAAATAGACTTAAATTCCTATTACATTCGACAGATGATAGAAATCGCTCAATATCTATTCACAACTCCAAGATATAAATGTAAGTACGCTTCCCCTAGCTATTACATTAATATCCACTCATTAATTTTTAAAAACATTTCAAAATGTGCGCTGGTGCTTTTCCAGCTGTCTTCCGCCTTTATGCTTTCTTGGCTGGCTGTGTACGATGCTCCTGCATCAACAACTAAAAGTAATATCCACCTTGATGACTCAAAACATATAAACAAAAACTTGAGTCATGACGACTTAGGTGATCTAGGCATCCTTGGACTTGCATGCTCATCCATGTAGTCAATCCACTCTCTGTAGACCTTGGCACAAATATCTCTAAAAGGAAATTGGTGTTGATCCATTGGCATACTTAAATCATGTTTACTATCCTGGAATCAATGAGTGTAAATTTTCATTCTGTTAGTAAACGACTTCAGCCGATCGATGATCTTGACTTAATCAAAGATATTCATTTGCACATGCCCTTGTTTCACAATATTTATTTTTCATATCTCATCCTCATATTTGTTGGCCGATCGCCTCAAACTGGTTGATACTTCATCTATTGGATAAAATTCTATGGGAGAGAAACATTTTGGTAATAAGAGATCAACCATATATTGGTTCATCTTCTTCCACACCTGATGGAAAAAATCCCATTCTTCTTCCACTCTATCTCTTAGCTCATCCACATTCTTTTCCTAGTGTTTTTTCTATTGAATGCATTTGAGCTAACCACTCACCTAACAATAGCTCTATATGGTGGTCCTCTGCCCCTTTATCCTTCTGCATTGCTCAGATGAAATTGAATCTTTCTAATGCACTAACTCCCTTCTCATCCCACCGAAGCACCGTCTTGTAGGTAATCCCAAACAACATGGATTCCTCCTAAAGGGAAATTGCCTTCATCACAAAGTCTTATTACACTTTAAGGCATTTTTCATGTTCTTCTAACATGTCTTTCTTCAAATTTGCAACCCCTTCAACTTCTTGATAGTATTGCAGTTGGTCTTTAAGGGAGGCTATCTCAATTATGGTTTGTCCCAAATTCCTTTCTTCTATTATTGCCTTGTCAAATGAGGCATATGAGAGGGCCATGCCTGTTGAACAAAGATGTCTCATCTTATCTTTAGTGTCTATTATAACCTCTTCCGAGGTGAAAAATACACAATTTCTAGTGTGGTCTTCCTCTTTCTATGATTCCTTTTGACTATAGCTATTCTCTTTAAAAAAAATATTCCAAGTCAACAAGCTCCCCCACTAGCTGAGGGATGGGCTAATCACCCAAGACAATGTATTGTTCAAAATTCCATGAGTATAAAAATGTTCTGAAATAGGGTCCTCGATTTTTTCCTTACCTGGATAATCCTTTTCTATTCCTTTTGTCTTTCTCATAGGATTTATCCTTGTTTGTGGTGGTCTCTTGGGAATTATCTTGAGTTTCTTCCCCTTTATTTTCTCATATAGCTAATGAGCCATCTGGTAAGATTTCATATGGAGTTTAAGTACTTCCATAATTATTTAGAACTTTCTTAGGAGTGGTGTTGATACCCCTTTTTTTTGACACTTCCTCCACCTGTTACAATTCCATTTCTTTGGTTGTTCTACTACACACCATCTTGATTAGTTTGAGAATCCTGGACATATTTGTCCCCTCCTTGATTTCTAGGAAAGGGCACCTTCTATCCACCAGGTGGATCTTGATCCTGCTCACTGCCATTTTTTGAGATGCCATCTTTATCTTAGTGAGAAGTGTCATCGTTTTCTGGGTGAGAGGTGTCATCCTTTCCAGAGTGAGTGTCTTGCTCATTTCCATCCTTTGTTTTCTCCACCTTCTTCTCACTTACTGGTCTTGTTGGGGTTTCATCTTTGTTTTCATTTTCAGTTATAATGGAGACAAAAGTCTCCCCCCCCTCTATTGAAGGGGATGGATTCCCTTCGACTTATTGATAGGGATTACACCCGAGGATGAGGTACAATTCGATTCTTACCCATTTGGAGTAGTGTGATCCTCCAAATTGATGGTCTGTTAACCATTCCATGGGATTTAAGATTTTTCAGTTTTATCTCTCATTCTCCTTCTGTTTTGGGGAAAAGGTTTTCTGTGTGTTTAGAAAATAATTATTTTAAATGATTTCTTGAGGGGATAACCTCTCATGCGGGCTACGATAGTGAAAAATTATGACTTACGAAGTAATTCTATTAACCAATAGAGAGAAATGTAATAAATGTGAAAACATGCACTTTCTCTTAAATATATCTTCTTAGAAGAAACATAAAAACAAATAACAAATAATTGGTATATATTCCTTCGATAAATAATTCTCTGAGCATATTTAATAAAAAAATGTTACACATGCATGCAAATTGTCAACAAAACACTTATGAATTACCAATAACTAATTCCAAATTTAATGATTAATGAGCTAATGTTAAAACATACTAACATACAAATTTAAACAAAATGACAAACCAATAAGAGTAATACTCAATATTTGTAAGATATATTGGTCAAAAGAACATATTACTAGACATCGATGAGAGGAAGACATAATGTAGAACAATCCACACTTTTATCAAATATTACACAATGGTTGCAATCAAATTCCATGCCCCAAAGGAGCTTCTCTATTAACTGTAGAAATAATTCTTCAGTGCAATAAACAAAAAATTGTTATTTTCCAAAGGTCCCTTTCTATCGGGTTTACCCACTTATTTATACAAATCTAAACAACTAAAATAAATATCCACCTCGGTAACACAAAAAATAGACAACAACTTGAGTCATGACAACTCACGTGATCTAGGAATCCTTGGACTAGCATTCTCATCCACGTTATCAACCCACTCTTTATAGAGCTTGTCACAACTATCACTGAAAGGAAATCGATGCTGATACAATGCCATAAATTGTGTTTACTGTCCTAGAATCAACAAGTGTACTTCTGCATTCTTCCAGTCAACTTCTCCAACTGATCGACGATCTTGACCTAATAAAATACATACCTTTGAACATGCCCTTGTTCCACAACAATTATATTGCTGATCTCATCCTTGTAATAGTTAACCAATCACTGCAAATCGACTCATACTTCATCTATCAAACAAAATTATATCAAAGAGGTGAAAGTTGGTAATCTGAGATTGGCCATTGATTGGTTCAACTTCTCCCACACCTGATGAAAATAATCCCATTATTATTACTCTCTATCACTTGGCTCATCCACAATCTTTGCCTAGTGTTTGGCCACCAAATGCATTTGAGCTAACCGCTCATCCGACAATAGCTGTATATTGTGTTCCTCTACCCCTTTGTTCTTCTCCACTTCTTGGATGAACTAAAATCTTTTTAATGCACTGGCACCCTTATTGTCCCACCGAGGTGCCTCCTTGTATGTAATCCTAAACAAAATGGATTCCTCCTAAAGGGGAACTACCTTCATCACTAAGTCTTCTTGCACTTTAAGGCATTTTTCATGTTCTTCTAACATGCCTTTCTTCAAATTTTCAACCCCTAGAACTTCTTGATAGTATTTCACTTGGTGTTTGAGGGAGGCTATCTCAATTCTAGCTTGTTCTAGCTCCCTTTATTCTGTGATTTCCTTGTCAAATGAGGCATGCGAGATGGCTAGGCCTACTGAATAAATCTCACCCATCTTGGCTTTCTTAGTGTCTATTATAACCTCTTCTGAGGTGCAAAACATGCCACTGTACAATGTGGTCTTCCTCTTGCTATGAGTCATTTTGACTATAGGTATTCTCTTCTTATCATAAGAAAAATATTCCAAGTTAGTGATGCAGGAGCATCTCTCCATGTCAGCCAACCAACGATGTCAGCGCATGCACTCAAGGCTTAAGAGAGGCACAACCGTTGTCTTCAATTTTGAAATTGAATGTAATTTAATGTTTTAGGCTGTTGAGACATGAAGTCGTGCCTTTGTGCAGGCATTAGAGTAGGTAGGACTTTAATGTTTGTAAGGTTGAGATCTAGATCCAGATTCTGGACTAGACAACCCATTCAATGTAATTGAATAGGGTAGGTAGATTGGAGGGAAGAGCTCGAAGAGCCCCCTCTTGTAAAAGATCAATTTCGATATTATTTTGTGATAGGGAGGAAGTTAGAGATGCATAAGAGAGAGTGGAGAAGGAGTTGAGACTCTGTTGAAGTTTGTGCTCAGAACACCTTGTAAAAAAGAGGCATTTTTATTAATACAAACCAGAGTAGTTTTTCCTGCATATTGTCTGTGTTGTGTGAATGTCTTTGTGTGTTCAATGTATGCTGTAGATGTATGTTAGGTGTGCATTTGCAGGGAGTTGTTTGATTTTCAGGATTGAGAGGTTCTTTGTGGTTTCATGCTAGGAGGGCATGACAAAGTACTGCAGTCTCTGTATACCAGTGCATAGATGCACTTCTGAACTCTGCGGAGTCAGACAAAGATGTGCTAGGAGGGCACAGTAGTTGAAATCAACATTTCAGAGGAAGACCTTTGAGGTTGCTAAACACCTCAGGAGGCAAGGCTATGGAGAACACAGTTGCAGACAGAATCTCTGAGGAGTTCTGTAAAATCTCTGCCAGGCGGGCATTGAGCAGGTGCAAAGGAGTGCACAGAGGAACTCTATTGAGAGTCAGAAGAAAACATAATCTCTGAGGAGTTCTGTAAAGCTCTACTAGGTGGGCATTGAGCCAGTGCAAGGAGTTCACAGAAGAAGAAATCTTCTGTGAGTTCATTAGAAGCAAGAATCATATAAGGATTCTTGATACTCTGCCAGGAACTCTTTGAGTTCAGAGATTGAAGAAGAGTCCATAGAAGGATCTTCGCAGGGTTGCTGAACACCCTGAAAGACTCAGTAATAGGTTGCTTGAGCAGACAGATATCTAGGAGGGCATTGTATTTCTCCATTTGAGGGAGAAGGGAAGAAGGAATTATTTTCCTTAGAGGTCTGAGTCTTAGAGAAGCTCAGAAGGGATAGCACTTTTGTGTGTGTGAAGACTCTGCAGGAGCATAGAAGTCAGAATCCTTCAAGGATTCGGGAGCTAAGCTCGGGAGAAGAAGCAGTTTTATACGCGCAGGCGAGGACTCAAGTTATAGAGCTCATAGGCAAAGGAGAACAAAGGTCAAGGCCTTTGAGCATTTGAAATTCTTCCAAGTTCGGAAGAAAAGCGCCAAGGCTTAGCAGGAGCAATAGCTGCCGTCGGATCAGCCGAAAAGATCTGGACCGTTGAAGGTTTCCATGTCCAGGAGGAAGTACAGGAGGAGCGCACAAGAGAAATGATCTGAACTATCAGATCTTGAGCGAAGAACTCGACAACCGTTGTATCTATCAGGAGCTGCATGAGGTTTAAACCCTCATGCATAGAGTAGCAGAAGCGAAGTCTCGAAAAGGTTGGAGATCAGGATATCGACGTTCGGGAGTTTGGGAGTCCAGAGGACAAAATTCTGGGCACTCGACATCAAAAGTCTCTAAGAGGTGAGATTATATATAAACCGTTCATCTGGGAGCGGACATGTGTCGCGAGATCGCCCATATCAGGGATTTGGACATCAGGGTTCAGAGAAGGAAGTCCTTGATTTCAAGAGTGGCGAAGTCGCGAGAAGATCAGGACCATCCATCGGAGGAGGACAGGTGGCAGAGATCTAGGGATCTCGCGAACTGAAAGGTTCACAAGGTGAGAACCCATGATTTGGGTGCTCCAAGTCACGAGTGACGAAGTTGTGAGAGAATCACAACCGTCCATCTGAGGAGGATAGGTGGTAGCAATTGCGGAGTCAGTGAAGTGCCGAAGAGATCCAAGATTCGGATATCGCGAACTCGGAGGTTCGCAAGGTGAGAGCCTAGGATTTGGGTGCTCCAAGTCGCAAGTGGCGAAGTCACAAGAGAATCACAACCGTCCATCAGAGGAGGACAGGTGGCAGAGATCAAGGGATCTTGCGAACTCGGAGGTTCACAAGGTGAGAGCCCAAGAGTTGGGCGCTCCAATTCGCGAAGTTGCGAAATCATGAGGAGCGAAGAAAACCATTGGATTCGGAGAACGGGAGGACCGTTGGATCAGGAACCCCATCGCCTATCATGCATTCAGGGGTTCAGAGGTTGAGAGGGGTCACTTTCAACATCAGAAGTCATGAAGTGCCGAGAGATGAGGCTCATGTGGACACATGGCTGAGCCATAAGGTGGGGCCCGTGTGACTATCAGGTGGACACGCGTCGCCAGGAGGAAAGGAGTCAACACCCCGTTGATTTCTCGTGTCTCGGGGATTCGTGAGATAAGAGCATGGGAGCTCGACGTTGAACTCATGAAGCGGCGAATAGAGAGAGAATATAGCATTAATCTTAGCCGGTGGTCACGTGCAGAAGGTGCTGACAAAGAGGAGCTATACCCATTTCGCAATTTCGGGTATCATGAGATTGGAAAGGGAGAGTCGAGAGCCTCGACTCACGAACTCGTGAGATCATGAGTTGCGACAAGTGACTTTGGGTTTGGCCCTTGGTCATAGCACTGTGGTCGCTTGGGGAGATAGGAGCTTGCACCTAGTGCTGTTCGCATAGGGGAGTTCCCAAAGGACCTGTGGATCGATAAACTAGAGATTCCAACAGGGAATCGAAAGAGCCGCTTCGGCTCAGGGAAGTGAATGAACGATCCTTAAGACCGAGAGGTTGCGCAAAGACTTTTTCAAGGTAGAGGTGGTGTTCTGCGTCAATTTGGTATCAGAGTGCGGATTTTGTTTGTATATTGCAGATAGAAGGAGAAAGAGGAAGACAGAGTGTTGGAGACTCTGTGAATGATTTCTTGCAGATGAGCAACAGGTTTTCCAGGAGAGTAGAGAGGGACAACAAGATGGATATTAAAGGCCGAAGATACGCTGGAAAGAAAAGCCTAGATTTGATGGTCAAAAGACAGTGTAAGCTGTTGAGATGGTGGTTGAGGCCTGATGAAAACCTCAACAGACCAGAAGAGAGGGTTCAGATATGTGAGCTAGAGACTGGGAGAAATATCAATGATGTTGAAGATGAAATTGGATCGGATGAAGATCTCAAGAAATGCGAGGAGGGCAGAGAGGAAATTCCTGATTTCCAGGTGGGAAAAGAGTTGAGATCAGCTGAGGATCTCACAGACTATCATGAGGAAAACCAGGGAATTTCACATTTCCAGGAGGGAAATGGATCAAGATCATTGCGGGATCTCATAGTCTGCCAGGAGGGCAGTGAAAAAATCCCAATTTTCTAGGTGGGCATGGGAACAGAGATGAGGCTATCTGAGAGTCTCATGGAATCATAGGTGAGTTTGAATTAGTCGGAGGAGCTGACAGAGTAGATGAGCTCAAATTTAGAGTCGGATCAACAAATGCAGCTGACAGAAGAGGAGGATCAGAGGAGCCTTCAAATGATTGGGGGAATTGGGATATTCCTACCACTTAGCCCAGAGGAGGCCAAAGTCTGTGTTGCAGATGAAGCAGCAACAAAAAGAGAAAGACAACCAGCTGAGATTGTCAAAGAAGAATTGGAGCAGGTGTTTGAGACTGCCCAAGAAGAAGAAGAAGAGAATGAGAATTCCGAGGAATGGCTCAATACTTTCAGCCAGGTAGCTGAAAGGACTGCAACATGGGAGTTTGCAGAAGAAGAAGAAGAAGCAGACAACATTAGTTTGGATGATCTGTATGAGAAAATTGAATCCCTGGAAGAGAGGGTGAAAGTGCAGAGTGTGCACATCCAACAAGCGAAGTTGGAAGCAACTGATGAAGCAGGCATGGGAGATCATTGCGATCTGCCAGACTACAGAAAAATTTTGCAGCCGAGGAGACTGCATGAACAGGGCCAACCACTGGAGAAACTGGACGAAGTGATCGAGGATATCAGGGACCTGATGTTAGGGTCATCAGAAACTGTCAGCAAGGAGAAGATGAGCAGAAGAAAAGAAGCAGCAACAGCAGCGCAAAAGCAACAACAACAGGGAGATGGAGAAGATGAACAACTCTAAAAATTTGTTTGGGATCCAGGAGGATTTCCAAAGCTGAGAGAGGAAGATCATGAGAAAGAGCTCATGAATTTTGCAGCTACGGAGTATGATGTAGGAGCATCTCTCCACGTCATCCAGCTAGCCGCGTCAGCGCATGCACTCAAGGCTGAAGAGAGGCACAACCCTCGTCTTCAATTTTGAAATTGAATGTAATTTAATGTTTTAGGCTATTGAGCCATGAAGTCGTGCCTTTGTGCAAGAATTAGAGTATGTAGGCCTTTAATGTTTGTAAGACTGATATCTAGATCCAGATTCTGGACTAGATATCCCATTCAATGTAATTGAATAGGGTAGGTAGATTGGAGGGAAGAGCTCGAAGAGCCCCCTCTTGTAAAAGATCAATTTTGATCTTATTTTGTGATAGGGAGGAAGTTAGAGATGCATAAGAGAGAGTGGAGAAGGATCCGAGACTCTGTTGAAGTTTGTGCTCAGAACACCTTGTAAAAAAGAGGCATTTTTATTAATACAAACCAGAGTAGTTTTTCCTGCATATTGTCTGTGTTGTGTGAATGTCTTTGTGTGTTCAATGTATGTTGTAGATGTATGTTAGGTGTGAATTTGTAGGGAGTTTTTTGATTTTTAATCTTGAGAGGTTCTTTGTGGTTTCATGCCAGGAGGGCGTGACAGAGTACTGCGGTCTCTGTATACCAGTGCATAGATGCACTTTTGAACTCTGCGGAGTCAGACAAAGACGTGCCAGGAGGGCATAGTAGCTGAAATCAACAATTCAAAGGAAGACCTTTGAGGTTGATGAACACCTTAGAAGGCAAGGTTGTGGAGAACATAGTTGCAGACATAATCTCTGAGGAGTTCTGTAAAAGATCTACTAGGCGGGCATTGAGCAGGTGCAAATGAGTGCACAGAGAAACTCTATTGAGAGTCAGAAGAAAAAAAAATCTCTGAGGAGTTCTATAAAGCTCTGCCAGGTGGGAATTGAGCCAGTGCAAGGGGTGCACAGAAGAAGAACTCTGCTGTGAGTTCACTAGAAGCAAGAATCATCTGAGGATTCTTGATACTCTGCTAGGAACTCTTTGAGTTTAGAGATTGAAGAAGAGTCCATAGAAGGATCTTCGCAGGGTTGCTGAACGCCCTAAAAGACTCAATAATAGGTTTCTTGAGCAGACAGATATCTAGTAGGGCATTGCATTTCTCCATCTGAGGGAGAAGGGAAGAAGGAATTAGTTTCCTTAGAGGTCCGAGTCTTAGAGAAGCTCAGAAGGGATAACACTTTTGTGTGTGCAAAGACTCTGTAGGAGCACATAAGTCAGAATCCTTTAAGGATTCAGGAGCTAATCTCGGGAGAAGCAGTGGTTTTATACGTGTAGGCGAGGACTCAAGTTTTAGAGCTTGTAGGAAAAGGAGAACACAGGTCGAGGCCTTTGAGCATTTGAAATTATTCCAAGTCCATAAGAAAAGCACCAAGGCTCAGCCGGAGAAATAGATACAGTCAAATCAATCGAAAAGATCTGAACCATTGAAGGTTTCCATGTCCAGGAGGCAGTACAGGAGGAGCACACAGGAGAAATGGTATGAACCATCAGATCTTGAGCAAAGAACCCGACAGCCATTGGATTTGTCAGGAGATAAACGAGGTTTAAACCCTCATGCATAGAGCAGCAGAAGCGAAGTCCCAAAAAGGTTGGAGATCGAGATATCAACATTCAGAAGTCCAGAGGATGAAATTTTGGGCACTCGACATTAGAAGTCCCTAAGAGGCGATGTTAGATCTGAACCATTCGTCTGGGAGCGGACACGTGTTGCGAGATCGCCCATATCGGGGATTCAGACATCAGGGTTCAGAGAAGGAAGTCCTTGAATTTGAGAGTGGTGAAGTCGTGTGAAGATCGAGACCGTCCATCGGAGGAGGACAGGTGGCAAAGATCTAGGGATCTCGCGAACTCGAAGGTTCGCAAGGTGAGAACCCAAGATTTGGGATCTCCAAGTCGCAAGTGATGAATTCGTGAGAGAATCGCATCCATCCATCTAAGGAGGATAGGTGGCAACAATCACGGAGTCAACGAAATGCCGAAGAGATCTAGTATTCGGATCTTGCGAAATCGGAGGTTCGCAAGGTGAGAGCCCAGGATTTGGGTGCTCTAAGTCGCGAGCAGCGAAGTCGCGAGAGAATCGCAGCCATTCATCGGAGGAGGACAGGTGGCAGAGATCAAGGGATCTCGCAAACTCAGAGGTTCGCAAGGTGAGAGCCCAAGAGTTGGGCGCTCCAAGTCGTGAAGTTGTGAAATCGCGAGGAGCGAAGAAAACCATTGGATCCAGAGAACGGGAGGACTATTGGATCAGAAACCCCATTGCCTATCGTGCATTCGGGGGTTCAGAGGTTGAGAGGGGTCACTTTCGACATTAGAAGTCGCGAAGTGCCGATAGCTGAGGCTCGTGTGGACATGTGGCTGAGCCATAAGGTGGGGCCCGTGTGACTGACAGGCAGACACACGTCAGTAGGAGGAAAGGAGTCAACACCCCGTTGACTTTTCACGTCTCAGAGATTCACGAGATAAGAGCATGGGAGCTCGACGTTGAACTCATGAAGCGACGAATAGTGAGAGGATCTAGCATTAAGCTTAGCTGGTTGTCACGTGTAGAAGGTGATGACAAAAGAGGAGCTATACCCATTTCGCGATTTCGGGTATCGCGAGATTGGAAAGGGAGAGTCGGGAGCCTCGACTCACGAACTCGCGAGATCGTGAGTTGCGACAAGTGACTTTGGGTTTGGCCCTTGGTCATAGCATTGTGGTCGCTTGGGGAGATAGGAGCTCACGCCTAGTGCTATTCGCACAGGTGAGTTCCCGAAGGACCTGTGGATCGATAAACTGGAGATTCCAACAGGGAATCGAAAGAGCCGCTTCGGCTCAGGGAAGTGAATGAACGATCCTTAAGACCGGGAGGTTGTGCAGAGACTTTGTCGAGGCAGAGGTGGTGGTCTGCGTTAGTTAGCCACCTCCTCCACTAATTGAGGGATGGGTTTATCACCCGAGGACAATATATTGATCAAACTTCCAAGAGCATAAAAGTGTTTTGAAATAGGGTCTTAGGTTTGTTCCTTAGCTAGAGAATCCTTTTATGTAACTTTTTATTGCTCACTGGACTTCTTCTTGTTTGTGGAAGAATCCTGGGGTTTATCATAAGTTTCTCCCCCTTTCTTTTCTCCTATAGCTGATGAGCCATATGGTAAACTTTCTGGCTTCTCAATACTTCCATGGTTATTTAAAACTTTCTAAGGAGTGGTGTTGATACCTTGTTTTTTTTCCTAACTAATCTCTGCACTTCCTCCACCTATTACATTTCCATTTCTTTGGTTGTTCTACTACTCACCATATTGATTAGATTGAGCATATTGAACATCTATGTCCCCTCCACGATTTCCAGGAAAGGGAACCTCCTAGTCTTGTCAACCAGGTGGACCTTGATCTCACTCAATGTTGGTTGTTGAGATGTAATCTTTGTCTTGGTGATCATCCTTGTCTAGGTGAGAATGTTAGGAAATGAGACACACTTCCATGCTAAACCTAGCATAAGAGATGAAGACATATTTAATCAAGAAAGTAAATAACACAACAAGCACACAATACACATATTACCAATTCATATTACCCGTCAAATACCAGTTGGCCTTGTTCAATATTTAGTTGGTTTCCACATGCCCACCTATTGACCTCTTGTTGGTTGACCTATTCAACTTGTTGTTGATGTCTTTACCATGTTGAACCACCTCAAACTTCGAATTCGACTTTACCTAGTCGACTAACCTCGACCTTTGACTTGATGTCAATCCACCTCAGCTTTGTCTTTACCCAGTCGAACCACCTTGACCTTCTACTTTGACTTTCAGTTGATCCACCTCGACATTTATTTGATCCACCTCGACTTTCACTACAAAGAATATAACAACCCAACATTATCCCACTTGTTGTCTTCTTTGCTGAAATTAGGAGACCTTTGAAATTTTGTTCACAGACCTAGGGAAACAATTCCCATTGCCTCTCTACACCAATAGAACTTCATAACACTCACAAACTTTGTCAATCAGTCTGATATGTTTTCCAACGTGTCTACTTTCTACAACAACACCTCATTTCTTTCCACCATGTCTCCCACAAAATGGTATTGTACATCAATGTTCTTAGTCTTCGAATGATAAGCTGGGCTCTTTGCCAAAAATATTTCACTTCCACGCTAAACCTAACAGAAGAGGGGAAGAAAGATTTAATTAAGAAATTAAATGACACATCAAGCACACAATACACAAAGATTTTACCCTGGAAACCCAAAACGAGAAAACCAACATTCCTTGAGCGTTGTGATCCTTGTTGTATTATTAATTCTAAATAAAAGGTTACATGTCTAACCTTGGTCCACACCTAAGACACAATCGACATCATACCCTCTTTCTTACGCAAGAACAACCCTATATCCAATTCGGCTTACATCTACATGACCAAACACCTTTATGATTATATATTGACTTATTTGATCAACCTTTTTCGGCCTTACAATACACCTCCTTTATAGGATTTAAAACAAGAAAAACCCTAAAGAAAATGGCACCCAAAAATGGTTACAGATCCATGCAAATCATTGGCTACAAATCCCGTGAATCTTTGGATTCTGTTATAGTCAACTACCAAGTCATATTACCCATTGACTACCAATCGACCTTCATCTGGTCTCCAGTCGATTTCCACATTCCCACCTGTCGACCTCTTGTCAGTTGACCTCTTCAACTTGCTGTCAATGTATTTACCATGTCGAACCACCTCTACCTTCGACTTTGACTTTACCTGGTCAACTAACCTCGACCTTCAAATTGATGTCAATCCACCTCGACTTCATCTTTACCCAGTCAAACCACCTCGACCTTCGACTTCGACTGTCAGTTTATCCACCTCGAATTTCACTGCAAAGAATATAACAACCCAACATTCTCCCACATGTTGTCTTCTTTGTTGAAACTGAGAGACCTTTGAAATTTCGTTCACAGACCCAGGGAAACAATGCCCATTACCTCTTTCCACCAAGAGAACTTCACAACACTCACAAACTTGGTCAATGAGTCTGCTATGTTTTCCAACGTGTCTACTTTCTCCAACAACACCTTGTTTCTTTCCACCATGTCTCTCACGAAATGGTATTGTACATCAATGTGCTTATTCTTCAAATGATAAGATGGTTTTTTTCCATAAATATTGTGCTTTGACTGTCACAAGTTATCTTCATATCTCTATGCTCAAACCCGATTCTTTAACATAGCCTTTGCAACCATACTTATTCTTTGCTTCCATGAGTGGATGCCATGTATTTAACTTCTGTTGTTGACAAGGCTATGACCGCCTATCACTTACTCATCCAACTGATTTCTCCACCGAACATTTTGAACACATATCCAATGGTCGACCTCTATCGATCCATATCTCCACCCCAGTAGACATGGACAAAGACATGTACATTTAATTCACTGTCTCCTCCAGGATTTCCATGGTAGCATATATCATAATCTTTTGTGCCACACAATTATATGGATACTCTCTTGACAACTATCTAGTGCTCATTCCCAGGTGTCGACACGTATATGATTAACACTCCCATTGCATGGGAAATGTATGGTTGAGTGGAGACCATCCCATACATTAGACTACCCACATCACTTGCATAGGGAACACATGCCATGTCCTCTATTTCTTCCTGTGTGTTTGGACACTATTCAACAATTATCCTTGCTCCCACAGGAATTGGCACCTTCACCGGTTTACAATACTACATGTTGAAACTTTTCAAAACTGTTTCAACATACTTCATATGATTCAACCAAATATTTCTAGTTGCTCGACCTCTCTTAATCTCCATTCCTAGAATGAAGTTAGCTGCACTGCGATCCTTCATGTCAAACTTGGAGGATAGCTGCTTCTTCACATGCTTTATTGCATCCACACTGTTTTTAAATCAACAACATGTCATCAACATACAAAGCTACATATATGAAATACCCACCTTCTTATTTGGAATATATGCAATGATCAACTTTGATTCTCACAAATCCCAAACTAAGGATGTATGTGTCGAACTTTTGGTACCACATCCTTGGTGATTTATTTAGACCATAAAGCGATATTTTCAGTTTACACACCAAATCTTTATTTCCCTTTACTACAAATCCTTCAGACCGTTTCATGTAGATTTCCTCTTCCAGGTCCCCATGTAGGAATGTTGTCTTCACATCCATTTGTTCTATTTCCAGATCAAATGCTACAACCAGAGACATTAGTACTCTAATGGAATTTAATTTTGCAACAGTGGGAAAAATCTCACTGAAGTCGACTCCTTCGGCTTAGGAATATCCTTTATCTACCAGTTGAGATTTGAATTTCTCAACTTGACATGCTGCATTCATATTCGTCTTGAATACCCATTTGCTACCGACATGCTTTCTTCCACTAGGCAACTTGACTAAGTCTTGTGTCTCATTCTTGTGCAAGGATTCCATCTCTTCAACCATGGCATCCTTCCAAAGTTTTCCCTTTGCTGAGTCGACTACATCCCTGACCGACTTAGGCTCATCATCGATGGTAGCTAACAAAAATAAAGAACGAAAGTCAGACATACTATACCTTTTGACTGTTTTTATTACTCTTTTTGACTTCCTTACTACCGGGGTTGGTTTTTCCACCTCTTCTTCTGATTCAGTTGACTCATCTGAATCACCTTCTTTGTTCCTCAGTTCAAACCACACCGTCTCAGGATTATTATCGGTTTGAACAATTTATTCAGGATTGGTCTTACTTACGACTTCTTTGAAGACCACATCTTGAACGTACACCTCTTTCCTTGATGCAGGATCCTAGAGATTATATCCTTTCATTCCTTGTTTGTATCCAATGGAAATACTTTTGACTGCCTTCTTATGCAACTTGCTCTTCTTTTCCTTGGGAACATACACAAATGCATCACAACTAAATACTCTGATATGTGAAATCAAAGGATTCTTACCTGACCATACCTCATTTGGATTTGTGTTGACTAGCGTCGATGAAGGAGACATATTCAATAGATATTTTGCAGTGTCAACTACCTCCGCCGATAATTCTTGTGCGAGCCCAGCACCACTGAGCATGATCCTTTCCTTGTCCATCAATGTTCTATTCATTCTCTCAGAAACTCCATTTTGTTGTGGGGTATATGGTGTAGTAGTTTGGCATGCTACGATTCATTGCTTCCAGAACTGATCAAATTATTGTCCACAAAATTCATCACCGTTGTTAGTTCTCAACACCTTAATCTTCTTATATGTCTGGTTTTCTACAAGAGATTTAAACTCTTTGAATTTATCGAAAACCTATGATTTCTTCCTCAGGAAATATATCCGTGTATTCCTGGAAAAATCATCTATGAAGAAGACATAATACATGGATCCACCAAGTGAAGGCATTGTAACAGGGCCAAAAACATCACTATGAACCAACTCTAGAATTCCATTTTCCCTTGTCGCTTTAGATGGGAGCCTCACCTTACTTTGTTTTCCATATATACAATGTTCACAAAAGTCGACTTCTACATTACACTCATGGAATTTTTCGACCATACCTTTATTGTGCATAGCTCAAATTCCTTTTTCTCCTATGTGTCCCATCCTTTTGTGCCATAGAATGGTCGGGTCGACTTTATGATGACTTTTTGAGTCAGTTTGAATCGACCTAGCCCAATTTGAGTCGAGTTGAGTCAAATTTGAGTCGACTTTAGGAAAAATAATGCTATTGCATCCAGTTGAGTTGACACCCCCTAGCAAGTTCTATAGGGTTCCAATATGAACTCATTTCACTAATACCATTGCACCTCTGACCATCTTGCATGAATCCTTATGAAATAGAGTGTGAAATCCAACATCAGTCATCTTGCTGAAAGATATCGGGTTTTTTTCCAAACTCAGAATGTGTAGCACACCTGGAAGGGTTCTACTCCTCCCATCCTGCAATGTCAATCGAACTCTTCCCCGTCTGACAATTCTAGTTGTTGGGTCGTCCCCCAAGGACACTTCTCCTCCTTCATATCGTTCATATTCATAGAACCATTCAATATGTGGTGTCATATTATAGGATGCTCCTGATTCGATAAACCAAACATCTTGATTTGACTATATACTGGTTGATGCCAGGTACACATCACCTCCCTTATTTGGAGTCGTCTTTCTCTTAGTTGACTGCTTCTGGTTGGATCCTGTACTGAATTCCATTGCCTTTGACTTGTAGTCCTTTTTGTAATTACTAGATTTACCACATTTCCAACATCTTCTTGTCGAATGAACCCGAGGTTTAGATCTACCCTTCGACTTATACTTTCTACTAAAGAATTTTCCTTTATCTCTATCAACCGGTTGACCTCTCACTACTAAATCATCTTTGGTTGATCCTTCCATGTTCTTCCTTCTCATTTATTTTGCAAATAGAGATGAAACCACATATTATAGTGCTAATTTGGTTATATTACTCCCTATATCCACGACTAAGCTATCCGAGGAGTCTGACAAAGAACATAATAGGATAATACACTTCTTCTCCTCAATGATTTTAATATCCACAGAAGATAACTAGATTATAATGGTATTAAACGCATTTAAATGCTCAATGACCGAACTTCCATCACTCATTATCAAAAGATACAATTTATTTCTGAGAAACATCTTATTTACCAGGGATTTTGACTAGTACAAGCTTCCCAACTTGTCCCATAGTTTCTTGGATGAATCTTCACCTGAGACATTCAACAACAATGGATTTGCAAGACAAAGTCGAATCGCACTCCTTGCTCTTATTTCGATTTTCTCCCATTTTTCCATCGACATACTTGCCGACATGGTACCTAGACAAAATGTTGTTCATTATTCTCGATCTACAAGGATATCTTCAATTTTAAGCTTCTAAATCTCAAAATTCAGGCCATTGAATTTTTCGATCTCTATTCTCAAACTCTTGCCATTCTTTAACACAATCTTTAGCACAATATTTAAATATTTCTAACTTACGAATATTACTGTAACTAGGGTTTAGTTTATATACAAGACTCTTAAGCCAAGATCTGATATCGCATGTTAGTAAATGAGACACACTTCCACGATAAACCTAGAAGAAGAGAAGAAGAAATATTTAATCAAGAAATTAAATGACACAACAAGCACACAATACACAAAGATTTTACCCTGGAAACCCAAACTGGTAAAAGCAACATTCCTTGAGCGTTCTTCTCCTTGTTGTCTTACTCATTCAGAATAAAAGGTTATGTGTCTAATATTGGTCCACACCTAAGACAAAATCGACATCATACCCTCTTTCTTATGCAAGAACAACCTTGTAGCCAATTCGACATACATCTACATGACCAACAACCTTTTTTGGCCTTACAACACGCCTTGTTTATAGGATTTATAGCAGGAAAAACCCTAAAGAAAATAACACCCAAAAATGGTTATATATTCATGCAAATCATTGGTTACAAATCCCGCGAATCTTGAGGTTCTATTACAATAAACTACCAAGTTGTATTACCCATCGACTACCAGTCAACCTTCATTCGGTTGCCACATGTCCGCCTATCCACGTATTTTCAATTGAACTCTTTGACTTGTTGTCGATGTCTTTACCATGTCAAACCATCTTGACCTTAGAATTTGACTTTACCCAGTTGACTAACCTCGACCTTCGACTTGCTGTCGATCCACCTCAACTTTGTCTTTGCCTAGTCAAACCACCTCGACCTTCGAATTCGATTGTCAGTCGATCCACCTCAAATTTCACTACAAATAATATAACAAACCAATAGAGAAGAGTCATCCTTGTCAGAGTGAGTGTCATTCTCATTTCCATCCTTTGCCATCTCCACCTTATTCTCACTTACTGGGCTTGCTGGGGTTTCATATTTTTTTTCATTTTCATTTATTATGGGAAAACAATCTCCTCTCCCTTCTCTTCATATTGTGTCATATTAATAACATATTTAGGATTCATGGTAGTGGCATATTTTTTCTGGTCCTCCTTGATGTTCTACTCTTATTTTTCCTTCTCTCTTTCTAGCCTCTCTAAATCCTCTTTATTTTTTTGTTTCTCTTCTTCTTCTTATATCATCTTGAGTTAAACGACCTGTTCTTGCTCTTGCTTTTTATTCAACTCTTCTTCCTTGTGTCAGGCCTGTTCCTCTATGTCCTTTTTCCTTTTTTCTATGAACTCATGCTTCCTTTGTTCTCTTTCTTCTTTCTTCCTCTCTTCTATAAGTTCCTTTTGTGCTGCTTATTCTTCATCTTTCTTTCTTTGTTCTTCTTGTAGTCTTCTTTCCTCTGCTTGCTCCTTCATGATCATTTCTTTCTATGATTGCAAAGCTTACTGTTATTTCTTTTCTTTGAGCCTCGCCCCTTCCTTCTAGCCTTTATCAGTTCCCTTGCTGGAAGAGACTCCAAGATTTACCATTTTGATTTTCTCTTCTATAGGTAAAGAGGAAAAAATAGTTATGTTTAGGTTGGCTCTCCTCTTTTCCACCTCTTTCTAGTCTTGGTAATTCTTGGTGAACAATTCATCTTCCCACTTCTCATGGGAGTATGGCTAGGTCAAGACCACTTGCTCTATGTGCCTTGAAACTAATCTCTTGGGGAAATGCTTTCTGTACCTCCCTGTCATAATCTTGTATTCTGAGTGCACTTGGCCTTGTTTCTTTGCATGTTTAACATATTTTACCACGTAACACACCACTTGAAATCCATAATGGATAAACAATATTTTCTTATATTTCACAAGGGTAGCATTGAATACTTGCATGATGGGCTGATAACATATCTCTCCAATTACTAGTCCGTCGGGTACGTATACTAGAAACATATGTGGTGGGATAGTGGATCCATAGATACTTAAGTAGGTATGTTTATCTTCAAAGTACCAATTTCCAATGCATGTTAAGATATTCTTTTCCTATTTGGATAATCTAGGAAATTCTTGTCCAAATATTAGAAAATATATCCTATGTATGAAGAAATCACAGATATGGGAATAAAATTTCTTATATCTACTCTCCTAAAGCATGCTGAAGTATACATGGATAGGTAATTCATAAATCTTCCAGGTAAGTGACATCCCGAGGAAGGTATTATGGGCACACAATACATCCAGGAGGAAGGAAACCATGTGAAAAGTAGGAGAATCACCACACTTTCGTGAATGTGCTTGAGGGATCCTTAGACTAAGATATTTTGTAATAATTCCTCCCCAATTAAATTTTCTACCCCACATCACTACTTGATAGGCTAATGGATATTCTGAGAACTGAGAGCAATCCATTTCCCCATACAACCTACACAACATGATCATGCAATACATATATTGTTCCCTTAAACCGATGATTGCATACCTTCTGGTGGACCAATTGAAAAAATTGTTATCTTCTTTCCAACAACTACTTAGTATCCTACTGGTGCCATACCGCTCATAAAATGCAATAAAAAATTCTTTGGTGAGGGACTCATTAGGTTTTGGGAATTTATAATAGGTGTTGATATCATGGGGAATAAAAGAGCCTATGCATCCCCCCCCCATCATTTACAACTCTACAGTTTTTGGCTTCAGTATGGATAATAACCTAATCCATTAGTTCTACATAAGGAATGACAGGTTCGCTGGCAGCTACAAAGTGCAACAAAGACTTTTTAATTGTAGGTAACATTGAATCATCTACTTCCCTAAGCTACAGGTTTCTATGCGGGGTTGATTTGAGGTAATATTCGTTGTTTAAATTTTTAAATAGATCGATCTAGGGAGGAATTGGAACCTCTGTAGCAACCCAGTCTCCTGTGCATGGCTTTATGTCCCCAAACAATGGTATGAGCGTCACAATCTTCTTTAGGGGTATCCTGATGCGGGGTTCCGTGCTCTTAGATGCTGGGGATTCTTCTACTCATGGAGGCATGGAACTAGGACCAACTTCAACATCCCTAGACCATGTTCTTGGCTTCTTGGGCATCCTCTATGTGAGAGATTTTCTGGGAGGCATTGTTTCTACAAGAAATAATTCATGGTAAGAAAACATTATAATTACACTCTTAAAACTTGATACTACATAACAAAAACATACATGTCACCAAAAAAATGTTGAAATTCATTCGAATAGAGCTTACTTGACAAAAAAATTGCTTAATATGTGATTAATGGTGAGCTAAATCTCTCAAAACTAGAGTTAAAACATGTGTTGCAACCTTCAATTGTTAGAATAAAAGTGAACARGAAATTGCGCTTAGTCGAAAACAAACCCAAATAAGTGAATAATACAATAGTTTTGGGGGAGAACACAACTTAACAACTAAATCTTAAAGCCATAGGGAGAGATCTTGTAGAGTAATGACACTTTAATGCAATGGAGGTACCTCCCTCTAGCCTTTAATTTCCAACTCGATGCATGGAGTTGACCATTGGCAGTTTTCCAAGTCATTTAGATTGGTGCCTTATGGTTTAGTCAAGTTCAAGGGTCATAAAACTCCATGCATGATTCAAAATAAAGTTGATCTAGTTATAGATGCCCACAACTATATAGAGGTGACATCAACTGAGCGTGTGTGTGGGTGACGTGGAATATCAACATGGCATTAAAATGGAACATGTCGATACTTGATTGGGATCTATTCTGCTAATGCATCGAGGGACCCAACAYGATCGTGAGGCAAGCAAGTCATAGGCCTRGTRATCCGATGACTTRTATCTATCCCGTCCTTTTGATTGAATGGTCGATGGTGTTTTATATGTGAGGAACCATCATGCATCATGTGCATGTGAGAATGACGTGGMTTTCTGACATGGAAGGTAAGGTGATGTGTCGACAATTCATTGGTAGATGAGTAAGGTGATGTGTAAATGATAATTCCCTAAGCGCGAGGAGGGAATGAGCCATAAAGTTATATAATTGACGATTCAAATGCATTTTCTCATTTGATCGGATGACCAATATTGTATTAGGTATAACACCCATCAATCATTGAGTGCGGGTGTGAGTGTGCTAAATGAACATGTTAGTGAATCCAATTGACAATCGACGAGTCCATCGATGTTCGCTGATAAGTGTGGAGACCTTTTAATGAAACGAACACCATGAACATCGATGATCGATGAGTGCATATATCAAGGCATGATGTGGCACTAACATGTCTCAGTAAGAATGATTACATGGAATTTCTATGTGGTGTATAGATGGTGATGTGGCATTAGTACAGATCACACATCGTGTCTTATGCGGTAGATCACACATCGTGTCTTATGCGGTGCCTTGAAAAAATAACAAAAGAACCTTTCTATTGTTAATCGATGTATGCCTAATATTTGTTAATGATTTAGATCAGACAATGGGTGCATTTGTTAATGATTTAGATCAGACAATGGGTGCATGTCGAAGGTTTGAAGGTTCATGTCTTAGGTTTGATTTTCGACCTTGTCTATCGAGGGTTCCATCCTTCACCTGACAGTTGCATTGAACAATGTGGGAGAGTGTGATCTCATGTGTGTTCCCATCATGTAATGGTTGAAGCTGACGAACTGATGGGGCATCATCACTTAATATCTTTAGGTTTGGTCAATTTTGATATTTTAACAATTTGTGTAAGTGTTAGATCCCTATTTGATCTAATGCCCACATCAACCTGATCCAAAAGCGACTAATTTTTTGCAGGATCATGTATTGCACCTTCTGTTATTTGGCCAATCAATTTTAATTGTGATTATTTCTCTTTTTGGTTTAATGGGGGCTCGAGTTGCTGGCTCAGACAATGATCAAAACTAAACACAAAGAAATTCAATCAAGTACAAAAAATTTAAAATCCTGATAAATGCAAACAAACTGCAAATAAATTAAAAGTGGTACCCTAAAAATCCATAAAATTTTAAGGGTGTGTTGAGTGCTCAACAAGATGTTGCATCCTTACGTAGTTATCCTAGTAAATATGGATTTGGAAGATTCACTGATGATTAAATTCAACTTCTTCATTAAGCTCTCTGAAATGAATTTTTTTTATCGTCACTATAAAAGATGGTATTCACCATCAATGTCTTGAGTTGTACCTTTACATATAATAACATTGTTCATACTTGATTATGACATTTTTCTTGGCTAGAAAAACCTATTTCACAGTGATATCTTCCATGTTATTAATTGCATGCTCATTTTCTTTGTCTCCATATTGGGCCCATAATTACATCTTAAAATTACCTGACACCAATTTAGGGTGATGCTTACAATCCCTGTTCTCTGTATGCCCTTGATTATAGAAGAGTTTATCTATCACATTTTTCATATTTGTCACCTTATCTAGGATCCTTTCTTGTAGGGTTTGTTCCATGGATTGCATATTGATCCAGGAGGATATCTACAACCGAGAAAAAATAATGTTCTCAAATTATGATGTAAATGTACTCTTGTTGAAGATATCTTAACAATAATTGAATGAGGTCAAACAAATGTCGTATGAGAAAGTTACAATGTTATGAAGTTTTGGCCAAACATGTAAAAATGTTGATAGGGTTGACACGTGGCATCACCAAAATATGACACGTGGTAGTATGTATAGGAAATGTGGTAGTACAAACATGATAGGTGGCCATATGGATATTGATATGGCATGCTGACTAGACCGTACGGATGTTGACTGGGCTATATGGATGATGAAATGGCATGCTGACTGGATCGTACAGATGCTGACTGGGCTATATGGATACTAACATGACATCATGAATGGACCATATAAATGATGACTGGGCTGAGTAGATGCTCACTGGACTGCCATATGTTGATTGGACCATACAGATGCTGACGTGGTAGGATGACTAGGTTGTACAGATGCTGAGGTGGCAGGATGATGTCATAAGATGACATGGAAGGATGCTAACATGGTAAGATGACTTGGCGCTGATTGGTAGGATGGATGTGTATTTATTTGGTCACCATGTGGTAGGCTTGATTTTCCCAAAAAGGCCTTATCCACTCCAGAAAGGTCGGGTGGGTGGATTGAACCCCTGACCTCGTTGACAAAAATCCAACGATTCTCCATTGGGCCATGGGTGAACCTTGTTATGGATAGAAACCAACTTTTATTTAAAGTGTTTTGGTTGTAACTAGATGCTAAAGGTGGAAGGTCCACAGGTTTGATCCCATGACCTCTACCCAAACAAGAAATGCGCCCAACCATTGCGCCAACATAATGGCTTGTTATGGCAAGCGGGGTATATTATATTTAAATTTGAAATGTTCGTATAACCCAAATATACCAATAGACATGATATTTGAATTGCCAAACTATTATACATAAACAAAATGTCTTACCATTGCGCCATACACTATGTTTTGAAAGGTTTTTGCTGGGAATTTATTATTATACAAAAGAATTTTCCTGTATAATTGAAGGACCAAGATTTTTCAAGACTTTTTTGAGTGTAGGAAGACAGTGGGAATTGATTTCCAACAACTCTACATTCTTCCTGGAGCCGGCGAAGACATTGTTATGGTAGATTGGAGATCCATTGTAATGTAATAAATCATTTGGAGTGCTTCACATTATATTAATGGAGCAGTTATGTGGTTGAAGTGGTCTCGGAGATGTATCCCAGGATGGGTGAAATCCATTATCAACTTGTGTTTTTGTCTTTCTGCTATTCATTTCTTCAATTTATCCTTTCAATTGTGCTTTTAAGTTGTATAATTTAAGTTAAGACAATTTACACTTAAATTATTTTCAAATCAAGTCAGTGGATTTCAGATGAAGTTCTGTATCAGAGCTGGTTTGACAGGATTTGAGGTTTGAAGAGTAGTTTTCAAAACGAAAATCATGGGAAAGGCTTTGAATTGAGCAAGACTTCAGGAACTTGAAGAGATTAACCAATAGATGCAGGAAAATAATTCTAAATTGAGAAGGTTACTGCGAGTCTCTGAAGATGAGAAACAAAAGTTGCAGCTTGAATTGCAAGCCAGGGATGAACTTTTAGAAAATACTAAAAAAGCTGAAAGAATGGAGGATGAAGAAGAGTCTACCATGCCAAGAAGACCATATTGTACCATAGATTCACAATCTGTCATTGAGGTATACAGTGTAAGTGTGTCATCAAATTATCATGGTATTAGTTTTAGGATGCTAATCGAGAGGGGATATGATGGAAAGGGTCTTGGAATTAATGGCCAAGGAATGACTAATCCCATAGAGGTTGTGGAAAGACCTCACTATGCAGGTTTGGGATATGGAAAAGGAGAAGTTGAAGAATGCTCCAAGGTCGCTGAAGTAAGAAATGCTTCAAGAGAAGAGTCCAAGCCATTATAGAAATACTTTATACAAAGAAAATCTACATCACTTCATGAGAGTGACAAAGAATGCAAGGCATCTCGAATGAGATGTGAAAATACCAGAGGAGTGAAGATAGTTTCTTCTCGACAAACTTGCAACAAGAACCACCATGAAAGGTATAATAGACTATATTATTCCAATGTATTATTTGACTATAAGAAGAATGGAAATGAGAAACATAGTTTGTGGTATAAGTATCCATGTAAGTTTTGCGGATTACACAACCATTTTATTTCCAAATGTTGGAAGAGAAATTCATTATACAAGAAGGTCATGTCTACCAAGAAGGAGGCAAAATGTAAAGACCACTCTCCAAGACTTAACGTGGAGCATAGTAAGAAGGACTTGTGGTCACATAATTATTGCACTCATTTCACTATGAGTTGTCATTGGATTGACAAATGATGGAAACTTCATCTAAAGCAAGGGAAGAAAGTTGTGCACACACCCATGAAGAAAGAGGTGGTAGATGAAAAAGTTGATCAAGTACCAACAATCCAAGAGGAGCAACCCAAAAAGGAGAATCCATTAGCCAAGTTTGGTAAGAAATGGGTAACACATATCCAAAGGTGTTTGCTTCCATTGTTGTAAACCTCACATGTTGTGTATTAGACCCCTAGAAGGGAAAATTGTATAAGTGATGACCTGTTATAATATCACTCATATGCAACATAGTGTTTTTATTATTTTTGAAAAGTGTACAAATCAAATAGACAAGTCAAACCATATATGTAGAATTTTGGCAGACCAAAAGTTTCTTTTTGTGGGGAGGTTTGATCTAGAAGGATATATACAACCGAACAATATTGATGTTCTCAAATTATTATGTAAATTTATTCATTTCAAAGAGATCGTCAAGATCTTTCCAACGACTCTTGAATGATGTCAAACAAACGTCGTATGAGAAAGTTATGGCCTTCAAAAGTTTTGTCAAGACATGAAAAAATGCTGACAGGGTTGACACGTGGCATCACCAGAAGATGACATGTGGAAATACATATAGGACACGTGGTAGTATGGACATGACATGTGGCTGTACATATGATGACATATCATGTTGACTGGACCATACAAATGTCGATGTGGCATGTTGACTGGGTTGTACAGATGTTGATGTGGCATGCTGACTAGATCACATGGATGCTGATGTGGCATGCTGACTGGATCGTACAGATGTTGATGTGGTAGGATGACTTGGTTGTACAAAATGATGACATGGCAGGCTACTAATGTGGTAAGTTGACATGACAATGATTGGCAGGTTGACTGTGTAGTTACGTGGCCACCACGTGGAACTATCAGGGGCCTCCATGTGGATGGCCTGATTTTCCCAAAAAGGCCTTATCCACTATGGAAAGGTCGGGCAAGTGGATTGAACCCCCAACCTTGTCAGAAATAACCCAATGATTTACCATTGGGCCACGGGTGAACCAGGTTATAGATAGTGTCCAAATTTTATTTAAAGTGTTTTGGTTGTAACTACATGCTAAAGGTGGAAGGTTCGCGAGCTTGAACCTGTGACCTCTGCCAAAAGAACCAACACGCCCAACCAATGCGCCAACATAATGAATTGTTATGGCAAGTGGGGGATATTGTATTTAAATTTGAAAAGTTCATATAACCCAAATATCCCAACGGACGCGTGATTTGAACCGTCAACCTGTTATACATAAACCAAATGTTTTACCATTGCTCCATACACTATGTTTTGAAAGGTTTTTGTTGGGATTTTATAATTATACAGAAGTATTTTCCTGTATAATTGAAGGACCAAGCATTTTCAATCCTTTTTTGAGTGTAGGAAGAGAGTGGGAATTGATTTCCAACAACTCTACAATCTTCCTAGAGCTGGCGAACAAATTGTTATGGTAGATTCGAGATCCATTGTAATGTAATAAAGAATTTAGAGTGCTTCACATTATATTAATGGAGCAGTTACTTGGTTGAAACAATCCCAGAGATGTAGCCGAGGATGGGTGAAATCTATTATCAAATTGTGTTTTTGTCTTTCTGCTGCTCATTTCTTAAATTTATCATTTTAATTGCGATTTTAATATTTATAATTTAAGTTAATACAATTTAGGATTAAATTATTTGCAAATCAAGTCAGTGGATTTCTTATCACATATTCACTTTGTGTTTGAATACCAACCATATGTTATAACATCAAGTTCTGATGGTCACACTTCTCATGGAATCAATCAGTTAGATAATCGACCTACATTTGGAAACAATCGGTCGTGAGATCTACCAGATATCTACATCAGTTGTTCAAGTAGTTGACAAGTATTTCAGTCAGATAGTCGACCAACAGTTGAATACAGTCCGTCAGTGGATTGACCAACTAAACGATTGACTATAATTTGGACAAATGGATGGTCAGGTCGAGCATCCTTGTCGATCCAACTAGACATGTGGATTTGATAGAGTCAACTCTAACAACCGACAATTATGTTAGAAAAACAGGACTGCGGAGCAATAAAATAAAACAAATGCAGAAACAAAATACAGAAGACACACAATACAAGAGATACACAGATTTACGTGGTTCACCCAGTGTGGGCTACGTCCACCAGAGAAATTGCCAGGTCCTTCCTTTATTATTATCCAACAAATGAAGGGATACAACCTACAACAAAACACGCTGTAACTTCCTCTTCTTTCTCTCATAGTCCCCTCTCTCAGAATACAATATTCACCCCCGTACATAGCCGCAATACATTTCCCTCATAAAAGAGGGTTGCCTTCTAGGGCAAAAAACCCTAACATAATTTCTACCGTTAGATCTGCGACCTTATAATGAATGGTCCAGATTTACAATGAAATTACAATATACTTTTATAAGGAAATTTTTTTTCGGGGGCTTCGCCCCCGAACCCCCGCTGGGGGCCCGCTTGCCCCTAAACCCCCCAGCCGAGGGGATGGACCCCCCAGATCCCGCAGAGGGGGTACCCCCCCTTTGCACTCCCCCGCGTGGAAGAGTGTACATACTTATAGGGTGTAAATACTTCATGGGGTATAAACACGGCTGAAAGCAAGGACCTCTGAATCAGGAAGATAATCAGGCTCCACAACCAACAATCTCCCACTTGGAAACTGATCTCAACAACTCCACCGCTGCTGTATATGCTGGACTCTGAACCTTCTTGGACCTGGAAAATTTCTCATCTTCATCTTCAATCTTGAAGACCAACTTAAACTGAGCAAGAACTCAGTTTCTCCCTGGTTACTCCCTTTGTTAACATGTCAGCAGGATTCTGGCTAGTGTGTATCTTTTCCATCTTCCAAAGTGGATCGTATGAAGTGGTACCTCAACTGTATATGCTTAGTCTTCGAATGGAAGGCTGAGTTCTTTGCAAGGTGAATGGCACTCTGACTGTCACAGTATAACTTGCTGTTCTCCTGCTTCTTTCCCAATTCCTCCATAAACCTTT
>ML777464.1:451015-483935 GCA_009831015.1 Picea engelmannii | reverse complement strand
ACATTTCCCTCATAAAAGAGGGTTGCCTTCTAGGGAAAAAAACCCTAACATAATCTCTACTGTTAGATCTGCGACCTTATAATGAACGGTCCAGATTTACAATGAAATTACAATATACTTTTATAAGGAAATTTTTGCTTCGGGGGCTTCGCCCCCGAACCCCCGCTAGGGGCCCGCTTGCCCCCAAACCCCCCAGCTGGGGGGATGGACCCCCCGGACCCTGCAGAGGGGGTACCCCCCCTCTGCACTCCCCCGCGTGGAAGAGTGTACATACTTCTGGGGTGTAAATACTTCATGGGGTATAAACACGACTGAAAGCAAGGACCTCTGAATCAGGAAGATAATCAGGCTCCACAACCAACAAATTATATGTGGACAATATCCTCCCTATTTAAAGGAATTTGGTTTAGTATTGAAGCTATAAATATCAAACCCAGTGGGTCATTATCATCATGTAAATATTGTTGTTGTGTACAAGATGTCCAATATGCATTGTGATGTTTTGATCATAGTATGTTGTGCTTAAGTGTTGTAGCGATGTTTTTAGAAACCACCCTTTGTCTTTGAAAATGATTTCCTCTTCGATTATCTACAGTTCTATTTGTCTATTTCAGACCATCTTACACCTAATCTGCAAAAGTGTATCATAGTCGATGGCTTGAAAACTCACATGTTGTCTACAAACCTTGTTGAGTCTAATATGTTCTGTGATTGACTCAGGGCCAGTGATTTGCAGATTGTAACTTGTGAAAACAAATCTAATCCATCTAGATATCGAAGATGGATTCAAATATAGATCCCATAATTTTGAATGGATCAAATTATGCAGTATGGGAAACATACATGGAAACCCTACTGAAGAGTAAAGGACTATGACAATATAAAAATATTATGATTCTAGATCCAACAAACGATTAGGCAAAGTTCACTATTGATGGAAAGAAGGATGAGGCTATAGGGGTCATCTCAAGATATATCTTGTGGGAGATTCATTTTCACATCAGTGGAATCAATTTCCTTTATCATGTTTGGAAGAAGCTAAATTCGTTGTTTGAAAGAGTCGAGAAAAGCCACGTCATGTAATTGGAGAAATATTTGATCTCTCTCGATCCTCATTATTTTGACAAAACAAAGGACTATTTGGCGTGTGTGAAGGAATTACAATTTAAATTGGGTGAATATGGAAAGAATTGTCAGAAGAAAGACAAACAACTCATCGATCTGGTGTTGATGAGTTTGACAACACCATTCAACGTGTTCATTTTGACTTTCTGCACCAACTAGTAGACATGCAAGTAAGATGGTAAGGATTACACCTTTGAATCTTTATGTGGTATTTTGATCGCTGATCGACACAAATTTCTTGAATAAGGAAATCTTGGTGGTAAACATAAAGCCCACTTGCTCAAGGGAAAGGGCAAGTCTAATCACATGGAAAGAGGACTGTTTGATACCCCTATACAAAGATCTAGATGCCTCGACCAAAAACCTAAAGGGTAGATAGATGCACCTTGTCAAAGTAAAAATAAGAAGACATGTTAGTAATATGGAAATAATGGACATGTGGAGAAGGTATTCTATAAGAAGAGAAATGATTTAGAGGAGAAGGATAAATTCCTTGAACGAGACGTGTCCACTATTTGTCAACCCAATGATAATTTCACCTTCCAAGTCATAAATTCTCAATCCTTTCTATCTCATTCAGTGAAGAATGAATGAGTAGTCGACTCTGGGTGCACTCATCATATGGCTAAGGATGCTTCCTTTTTCACCTCCTTGAATGAAGATGAGGATAGAGATATTTATGTTATCAATGATTTTTCTCTCAATATTTTTGGTCAGGGTGATGTTTCCTGTCCACATGGGAGAATTATTGATGTTTATAATGTGCCCAACCTTAGTGCCAGTTTGTTTTCTATTTATCAGTTAACATTGACAGGTAATATTGTGGAGTTTTGGCCATATCGGTTCTTTGTTTGATATTTGAAGAAAGGCCAGTCAACTATCGCCACATGGTTTCTCGACCCAAAGGACAATTTGTATAATCATGTGACACGATTTGACTCGACTACAAACCAAATTCTCTTGTTGCTCACATATATGAGCGAAGTCAAAGATTGGCATGAACAAATCGGACATCTGAATTTTCAAATTCTGCAGTCGATGACAACTCAGAAAATGGTTGCTGGTTTATCTAACATTTTCCCCCTAATGGAGTCTCTAAAGGATCTGTTCTTCGAAAGCATCATCAAGCACCTTTGGACTTTGGCAAAGCATGGAGAGTAAGAAACCTCCCATATTTGTCTCATAGTGATGTCTACTGCATCAATCTACTTTCCCTATCCATTGAAAGGTATATCTTGAATTTCATTGATGATCTCTCATTTTTCACTTGGGTTTATTTTCTAAATAATAAGAATCTTGTCTTTGAAAAGTTCAAAGAATTTAGAGCCTTTTCTGAAAAGCAATTTGGCCGACCCATCAAGTTCCTAAGATCAAACAATCATGGTGAGTATGTAAATTGACCCTTTGAAGAACGCCTATTATGATTTAGTATTGAATGGTAGTGGCCGGTTCCTCATACACCTCAACATAATGGTATTACAAAACACAATAATAATACATTAGTCTAAATGGATAGATGTCTTTTGCAGGCCAAAGACTCACCTCCTTGCTTATGCACTGAAGCTATATATTGTGAAAACTATATGATTAATTACATATCAACTCGAGTTGTTCCTTTGATGACTCCATTAGAATGATGATGTGGAAAGAATCCCTTAGTTGACCACCTCCATGTGTTTGGATGTGTTTCTCGAGCTCATATTTCCAATGATTGCAGAAATAAGTTGGATGAAAGAGTCATTCTTGCATCATGATGGGATACTTTGAAGAGTCTAAAGCCTATCGACTATTTGATCCTGTCAAATGACAAATCATTATCAAACAAAATGTATGGGTTGATGAGAAGTATTTTTTCATCAAGTTGTTGCATGCCTCTTTTGGACCGTTACAAGATGATCACCTTGATGCTATCTCCAACTCTAGTTCTCTTGTTCCATTTTTTCAGTTATTCAAATGAACAATCGAACTTTGTTCTTGTTTCGACTAGATTGTTGACCTTCAAATTGATTATTCCATTAATATATGTTTCAATTGGTCGACCATATCCATCTACTGAAATTGTTCCGACTTTTGATCGGCCTTTTGCAGTGAACAACAATTTGCCCCTTTCTTGTCTACCTAGATGGGTTGCCAAGACAATTGAATCTATTGGACATGATGTTGGTGATATCTTTTTAGTATGAAAAAATGAAAGTCAAAAGGAACATGCCAACATTGCATTGATGACTCATGTACTCGAAACTTATGATTCTGCTACCTACTCATATGCCCAAGGTCAACCTGAATGGGAGTAGGCTAAGCAGATAGAACTAGATTCTTTGTCAAAGAATCACACTTGGGAATTAGTTCCCCAACTGCAAGAAAATAATGTTGTGAAGTTTCGATGGGTCTACATGACCAAATTTACCTATGAAGTTATTGTTTAATGTCACAAAGATCTCTTGGTTGCAAAATGGTTTTCTCAATAAGAAGACAAAGACTACATTGAGACCTTTACTCATGTTGTAAACATCAACTCTATTCAACTGATTCTTTCCCTTGCTACTCGATTTGGATGGAAGATCCATCAGATGGATGTGAAGAGTGTTTTTCTTCATGGAGACCTATCTGAAGAAATTTTCATGGAACAAACTCTTGGTTTTGTGACATATTCTAACCTGGTTTTTCAACTCAATAAGTCTCTCTATGGTTTGAATCAATCTCCCCGAGCTTGTAATGATAAGATCGACAATTTATTTCTTTGACTTGGTTTCAAACATTTTGAATCTAATCATAGCTTGTATGTACTCCATACAAATGGAAAAACTTTGATTTTTGTTGTATATGTTGATGATCTTGTCATCACTAGAAATAACATTGATCTCATTCTTAGATTGAAGAAACAACTTGATGAATCCTTTGACATGACAAATCTTGAGACTGTATATTATTTTTTGGGTCTTCAAGTATTAACACTATGTGATGGTTTTTTCATTTCTTAATCTAAATATGTAATGGATCTTTTGACACATTTTAAGATGACAGATTGTAATCCCTATGCTCCTCCTATTCAATCTGGAGTAAATATGACTAAAAATTGTCAAACTCCCAAAGTCGATGCTACACTTTATTGACAACTAATCGATAGTCTTATTTATCTTATTCACAGTCGACTTGACATTTCTTTGTTGTTAGTGTGGTTTCTCAGTTTATGTAGGACCCTAGAGAAAGCCACAAGAAACCAATCAAATGAATTTTCCTCTATCTCAAGGGTATCACTCGTTTTGGTATCAAGTATTGTCGAAGTTCAGATTAATCATTGGTTAGCTTCACCAACTCTGACTTGGCTAGTGACAATAATGATAGGAAGTCCACTTCTGGCTATATGTTTTTCTTCACCACCGGACCATTGGTTTGGTCATGCAAGAAACAAAAGGTAATATCCTTGTCAACTACATAAGCATAATATCATGGCGCCATTCATGCAGGTACAAAGAAAGTCTAGATTTTCCAACTTCTAGGTGAACTTGGATTTCTTGTTCATACCTTGAATACAATATACTATGAAAGTTGGAGTACATTTAAAGTTGTTGAAAATCCTATTTCCCATAGTAAGATGAAGCATTTTGAACTCCATGCTCACTATTTGAGACAGTTGGTTCATGAGAATGTTGTCTCTCTTGTCTATTGCAGAACAAATGATCAAGTAGCTGCTATCTTCACTAAAAATTTATTTGAAGCTATATTTATCAATATCCATACGATGCTTGGGATTGATAAAACTACAATTATGGGGGGGTGTCCTGCTGACGCAATTTCACCTCCGAAATCTCCAAAGTTATGTGTTGATGGGCAATGTTGGAACATCAAGTTTTGATGGTTAATCACACTTCTCCTCAAATCAGTCGGTTGGGTGGTCGACCTACATTTGGAAATAATTGGTTGGGAGATCAACCAGATATATGTTGGAACTGAGAGGGGGGGGGGGTGTATCCGTATTACCCTTTTTCAACAATTAGTAGTTACTCTTATATTTTATTAATTACCACAATAGATCAATAATAGACTTGTATTGGTTAATAAGTACTGGTTCTACTCTATCATTTGAGTTATTGACCTAGGGTCCATGTCTTTTTGGTTTCCAACAAAAACCTCTAAAAATACCGACCCTCCTGGTAAACCAGAAGGCAACGCAACACACAGAGTGCACCGCACAGTCTCACCCGAGATAACTTTAATGGGTGGCTATAAGACTCATGTGTTTACAACCTAGGATTGAGTGCAAGATATGGGATCTGTATTCTAGACCATTTATCATACTAGTGATTGCAGCCTACTATTATTCACAACTTATTCCCTCAATATCACAACAATATTTAAGCAAGAAATGTAACAACTCATTCATTCATTAAGCATAACAAATAACTACTGAAAAGACAATAAAGACATGCATGCATTCATCCCATTACACAGATGTTACCGTGGTTCGCCCCCTCCCGGGTTGTGTCCACAAAGATTTGGCTCTTGGCTCTTTTATTATGGTAGTTCTGCATATCTGACACTGCACGCTTACAATTCTCCTTAGATGGGTAAGATCTATATGAGGTGAACCAGATCAAATCAGTCTCCTCAAACTATGATCTAAGCCTTAGATCTTCCTTCTCTCCTCTCCTCTATCTCAACAACTTACAAAATAGTACATAACAACATTACAATTCACATGGACTCGTGCATATCTATAATATAACAATGTAAAACCGAAATAACAAGAAGGAACCCCCTATGATACCTATGTATCTATATTTATATATTTCAGGCTCTTCAACCATTTACAATATATTACCAAAACCCTAATCCTATCGACGTTAGGTCTTCCTCCCATGAACACATGCTATTCTTCCTTCTAGCTGTCGCTTTCCTTGTGCACCCCTTCTTGCATGCGCGCATGCTGCCTTTTCCTCTAGCTGTTACTTCAGTTTCTGCACGCTTTCTTTCCCCACGATCGTCCTTCTTTCCACTTCGACCTGCTGCCAACAGGCCCCCAACGCTGACATGTGTCTCGTCCTGAGCCACCTAATCCTTCTGAGCTTTGTTGATCTCCTTGGTGATCGTATGGAGATTTTCCTTGAGATCTGTTGTTTATGTCAGTGCCTGCGCGGTCTTATCCTTGATTGTGTACACTACCTAGATTGCCAATTCGTCGCTCAGAAATCCTGCACATTCTGCCTGGGTCTGTGCTATCTGTGTCTTATATTCCTCTTCTTGTGCCAGTACTTCTGCTACCTGCTCCTGTAATGGCTCCATTTGATCCTGACGCTCCTATTTGTGGGTTTGTGCAGAGATTAGCTCTGCCTGCAATTTCTTAATCTCCTGCATCCATTTGACACGTTCTAGGATTGGTATGGTCTTCTTCTTCTGCTTGAGCTCTTGGATCGCTACATTGATCCTTTCCTCTTCCTTGTCCCACTGTTGGACATGTGGATATTCCTCCAACCTTGTCCAACGCTGTGATGCTTTATCGAACAAGTCAGATGTTGTGCTAACCTGCTACTCTATATCCTGCACCTGTGCTGTTTCTTCCTGCTTCCTTTTCTCCTTCATAGCCGATGGAGTGGTGGGTATGATCTATTCTTGGAGATTCTCGATCTCCTTTTGATATTGCTCGATGGCCTGCACAATCTGATCAATCTTTTCTGCTACTGGAAGTTCGTTCCCTTGCGCGGTGTTTGGAAGTTTCTCAAAAATTCCTCCTACTCTTCGTTCCAGTTCATTCCTATGTTCTTTTTCCTCCTAAGTTTCGAACTTGGCCTGCTTGCAAACTTTTTCCAGCACCTCCCGCTTCTTTGTTACTTGCTATAATTCGACTAAGTTTTTGTGTGCGCAAGACTGTACCTCATGGTCGATGCTAACCTGCAACTTGTGTAGTGCCCTTGATGGAATCCACGTTAAGACCAATTGGATGTGGTTTAAATCCTTCAAGGGTGTCTGCCCCACAAGTTCATCCATGCGCAACATGCTAGGTGTGATGTAGACCGTTGTGTTTGCGTGTGGTAATGAGTGGATTGGATCTGGTTCTTCTACCTCCACTCTTTCATCAGTTTGTCGTGATGATGGCTCTATGCTCTTGCTGCTACTTGCTATTTGTAATTCCCCTAATTTATTAAGGAACTATCCCATTTCTGTCAGCTCTTTTTGTAGTTTGTCCCTGTGATTTGTTGCATGGTCGAAGTCATCGGCTAGACAATCCTAGACCATTCTAGCGATCATGTCCCCATCATCCTTCATAATCATGTATTATGGCAGTGCTCACTGTGCCTTTGAATTATTGTGAACAACTCCTTATTGCATGCCTGGTCTCTTATTTCCCCCCGGTTCCTGTGTGTTTGGATTTGAGGCGGTATCCTACACTCCCTCAGTCCATTTTTGTTGTTCCTTGGTCAGATGGATATTCTCCTTCTTCCCCTTCTAGGTTCCTATATTCTTTGGTCCTTCATCTATCTGTGTTGTCTTGCCTTGGCCCTTCTCAGTTGCTTGGGCACTTGGATTTCCAGAGGCTGCGTTTCCCCCTGCTCTGCCTCTCCTTCTGCTATTATTTCCGTCACTTCCTAGGTGATGGCTGGAATCTTAAATTCGTCAAGCCATTCGATGATGACCATATCGATATCACCCTCTGTAATGCAATAGCGCATCTGTAGCCATTTTTTAGTCGGATCATGTCGTGCCTGTATCCACATTGCTTGTAGTGTGGCCTGGAAATTGGCAATGCCCGCATATCGCGTGACAACCTAGGTTGTTATTCTCCACGACCGGATTATGGATTCATGTATGTCTTGCAAGTATGCTTCAAATATGATCCCATTCTCCCTCTTATGCCTGGTGTTCGACCCTGCTTTCAACAATAGATACCTCTCTCTCACTGGCTGTGGTCTAGTACAAAAAACTACATAGCTTGGTTCTCGCCATCCCATGAAGGCTATTAAAGTAATCAACCATGAGTAGTGGAATTCTATGCCTAGGTCTTGCGCATCCTTGCAGTCCTATAGGAATAAGTCCAATAAGTATGGCTCCCAGCTCATTGAGGTACCTTCTACGCACTGGGTTGCAACTGCAATGACTCCGACTGGTACTTCCTCCCTACGGAATTTTCTTAGCAACTTACAGGCTAAGATTTTTGTGCCCAATTGTGTGGCTGCATTGTTGATCTGTTTGGTGATGATTCCTCTCATCCCCTTGGCAGTGCCATACTTCTTCTTCATTTCTTCCACGAACGCTTTCTCCTTGGATTTGTCATCCAAAACCAACGTGGGATCCATACCCCGAATTGGTAAATCTGTTATATGCGCAATAAGATCAATAGTTATGGGGACGGGTATGTCCAACCATATGTCCCCTCCATGTGTGACTGCTAACAACTGCTTGATGCATGTTGTTGTGTTCTGTCCCCTGCCAAAATGTGGTAGGTTCAACAAACCTAAGATTCCTATTTTCTCCAACCCAGTTTCCCACTAATATGGATGGTTAATTGGTTCTCCAAGATGATTTGTGCCTATGGTCTGTATAAAGACCCTCTGCGCAAGTTCCAGGAACTTGGATTCATCTGATACATCATGGTATGAGTATTTGAGCTTCTCGACGTGACCCAATATCTCTGGTCCTACTTGTACCCCAGCTGGTAGGCGTGGTAGAACAATTTCTGCTGCAGGTTTCTTGAGGGGTAAACTTGGTATCTGTATCTTGTCTTTCAGCTGTGGTGGCTAGATCGAAGTTCCAACAACTTCCAGTTGTCCCTCTGTATGCCATTTCGGCTAAGCCGAGACATCGTCCATGGTCTCCCCTACTGGGTGTTCTGAGATGGTCATTTGAGACTCATCTAGCTCCACTACTGCCGGATATTGCACCATGCCATTAGATTTCAGAGCTTCTTCTGTATTCTCTGGTTGCACCTCCTTCTGGGTTTCTACTTCCTGGTTCTGTGGTTCCTGTGCTGCTATGGCTGTATCGACATTGGTGGCCTCCGCTACTGGCTGCTGGATTTCTTCTAGTATCGGTGTGGGTTGTATTGGTATCCTCTCTAGGGATGGGATTTCGTCTATATTGATGACCTCCGACGACTTCTGTTCACCTTCTTTGGCCTATCCTCGTGACCTGGTTTGAACTATGGTTTTTCTGGCGGTCTGGCTCGCTTCTGCTTGCTTGGGCGGCGCCATCATGGTGAGTATCAAACGACTGCTAGAATCAAATGGTTTCTATGGTCTCCATGAACTCTCTCTGTTTTCTTTCACCTCTGTCACTCTCTGTATTCTCTGTCTTCATGAATAGACTATGGGCTCTCGCATTTGTGTGTTGTATGGATTTCCCATGAAGCTTGTTGAGTACGCTTCCTTGGTTATGGGTTATATGCACCTTAATTGTGGATTCAATGCATCTTCAGTGGTTTTATACTTACCATTACTCCTGTTGTCCAGTGTTCTGTTGGTGCAATTAATGTGCCGTCCCATCTGTCCTTGCCTCTCTTTAATTTTTCCTTGTGCTGTCTTGTCATGCTTCTTTTGCCGCCTTTCTTTTTACCACTTGTTTCCCTTTGTATGTAACCGTTGTTCTTTCCTTTTCTGAATACATGTGGCTTTTCTATCTCTGGAATATTATGCCCTTTTTATTTTTGTTTCGTTTTTCTTTTTTTTAACAACGCGGTGGGTGGTCGACTGTCCTTGTACAACTTCAGTCGGCTCCTGTTGATCAGTCCTCTGAGTTCTACGCCTACTAAATATATTAACTATACAACACCTCCGTCTGTCATAGATATTACTTCGTATGGTCCTAACTAATTCATTCTAAGCTTTCCTGGGTGCTGTAACGATTTGCTGTCATACATCAATACTAGATCTCCTTCCTTGAACATTTTCTTCTTGATGTGTCTATCATGCCAAGATTTGTCTCTTTCTTTCTTCACTTATTTATGGAATCCTACCAAGATTCGGTCTTCCACCATGGTCAATAACTGATTCAGTCTCTCCTGTACTGCGCCTCGTTCTTTCATTTGTGTGATAACTTCTACACGCAAGCTGGGTATTAAAAATTCTAATGGTACTACTACTTCTTGGCTATAAACTAGTTTAAATGGCATGTGCCCTGTCAACTTTTTGCATGTAGTCCTGTATGCCCATAATACTGCTGGTACTTTGAGGTCCCAATCATCTTTGTTGACGTTACAAATCTTTGTCAGTGCGCTCTCCATAATCTTGTTGAAGTCTTCCACTGTGCCATTTGCCCATGGATGATACGGTGTGCTCTTCTGATGATGGAATTCAATCTCTTTAGTCATCGCGTGGATGGTGCTGTTTATGAAGTACATGCCTTGGTCGCTCATCAAAACTCTTGGGCACCCGAATCGAGTGATTACTTGTTCAAACAAAAAGTTCGCTGCTGTTTCTGCGTTACAATCTTTTACTTGTGTGGCTTCCACCCATATTGTTAAATATTCCATCGCAGTGATAATGTACCTAGTCCCTGTTCTTTTTGTCGATGGGTTGATTGGTCCCAAAAATTCTATTGCCCACTTTTTAAATGCCTGTAATGTTACTTGTGGTCATAATGGCATCTCATCCCTTATGTTGGGTTTTCCTATCCTTTGACAAACATCGCATCTTTGACAATACTCCTTCGAGTCTCTGTGAATCGTTGGCCACCGTAGTCCTGCACACAATACCTTCTGCGTGGTAGCTTTACCTGCATAGTTCCCTCCTGCTATTCCCTCATGGGCTTCTGCTAAGACTCTTGGTCTTTCATGCTATAATGTGTATCTTCGAAAGATGCTATCTATGCCCATTTTATATAACTTTCTGACAATCAGTTGATAGTTGGTAGCGCAGACTACCAGGTTTTTCTTCTGCGTGGTGCTATAGTCTTGCGACACAGTACCTGTACTCAAGTACTGAATGATATATGTGAAGTATTCATTATCAATCTATACTGAGAATAACTGTGCATCTGGAAAGTTTTATTCTAAATTTGTAGGTTCTTCTCCATTTGTGACCCTCGACATGTGGCCAAGTTTTGCATTCAATTTCCCTAGTTTAACTATTACTTCAAAGTCGAATTCTTGGAATAGTAGTAACCATTGAAAGATTCTCCCCCCCAACACTGGCTTGTTGACGAGGTATTTCAGGCCTGAGTGATCTGTGAACATTTTAAAGTGCTTTCCCAATAAGTAATGTCTGAATTTATGTAGTGCATAGACCATGGCTAGGCCTTCTCTTTCCGTCGTGTTATAGTTGTGTTATGAGTCCGATAAATTTCTTCTTGCAAACACTATTGGGTGATCCAAGTATCATGTTCTTGGCTGTGCCAAGATAGCTCCAAGTACTATCGCTGATGCATCTACATGCACGTGGAATGCATTTTCCCAGTCTAGAAATACTAATATCGGCGCGGTAACCATATTTTCCTTCAAGGTATCCAGACCATGTTGACACTTGTCATTCCACTGAAATTTCATATCATTCCTTAACAAAATTTCCATTGGTCCTATGATATATGCATATCCATTGATGAATTTCCTGTAATATCCTATGTTTCCTAACATTTCTCTTAGCTGACAAACTGTTTTTGGTGCTGGCAAGTTAACAATGACTGGGATCTTTTCCGAATCTACCAATAAACCTTGTTTGCATACTATGTGGCCCAATAGTATCCCAAACGATGTTCCAAATATGCATTTCTTGATATTCAGTGATATCTGGCATTGTCTGCATCTTTATAACATCATCCATAAAACTTCCACATGGTTTCTCAACAGGATGTAGACTATCCAATCATCTAGGTATACTTCAATAAATTGATGGATGAATTCCTTAAACGCAACAATGACTACTCTAGAGAATATTGCTAGTGAATTATTTAGTCCAAATGACATGACTGTGTACTGATAAAATCCCCATTCTATCACAAATGTGGTCTTGTGTCTGTCCTCCTGTGCTATCTTAATCTGGTGGTAGCCTGAGAATCCATCAGTGAATGAGTAAGCTTCATGTCCTCCCACGTTCTATAACACTTCATTTGTGAATGGTGTAGGGAAAAGGTTGTGTAGGCATGCATCATTCAAATTCCTCAAGTCGACGCATATCTTGATCCCTCTTCCTTGTTTCTTGTCCTTTACAGCTTATCCATTCTTACTCCTCAAATGGTTCTATGATGCCGACTTTGAGCATCCTGTTGATCTCATGTTAAAATTTCTGTTTATATATGGAGTTCAGTCTGTAGGGTTGCTGTCTAATAGGTCTCACTTCTGTTTTGAGTGGTATATTCATTTCTCCCAGTTCTTCGGCTATACCCTTCATCTCTGTGAATGTTGTGGGAAAGAGGTCACTGTATTTGCATAACAACTCTGTCATACCTTCTACTGTTTGCTCATCCCAATAATCTCCAATGCTGGCCATTTTGGGCTGCTCCGCTGTCCCGATGTTAACTTTATTTACCTTGATTGGTGTGGAAATGACTTCTGATTCGATGGTTGGACCCTCCACATCTCTTTCACCTTATACTTCTTTGATATGAATATTGCGTGGATCGTCTTCGTCTGGTGCTTCCTCATGTACATGGTAACATGACAACAATTCCTTTACTGTCTGTTTATTCTGCTGTTTCTCTTCTGTGATAAATTCTATTTCCGGTTCTTTGAGGAATATGAGTCCTTTGATCCGTTTAAGGGATGCATCTATGTTGGGGTTCTCATGCTTGAATGAGAAAGTGACTGTGAAATTCTGTCGCAACATCGTCCATGTTGTAGTTCCTTTGCACAATTCCTGGTCTGTATACCAATTCACTGGTATGCCCTCTAGAGCATGTATGAAGTGATGAGGCTCCTCTAGTGGTATCATTTTCCACAATGTTCTACATGCCTCTAAGTGTTCCGCTGGTGCTCTGTGTCCTTCATATTTCTATTTTTTCTTCTTTTTCTGTTCTGCGTCGAACCTTATGCACAGTAACTGCTTACATTGGTACCAGTCTGTGATTGTCTTTTTGTGTGTGCTCCACCATCTTGCTGGTGTGGCCTTTAGTGCTAATTCAATTGCTAATGGTCTCTGGTTCTCTAACACTATGTCTTCGTATTGTTTCAAGAATGTTTCCAAATCATTTATTTTGTGGAAGCTGGGTAGTTCTCTAATTTCTGTGCCTATCCATCTGTTGACGGGCGAAAATGAACATCCTCCAATTGGAAGAACGAGTCCAGTCTGGGGTTGTCTAAGTAACCCAAGCCATTTGGTATAATTCATTCTGATGGGTTTAATGGATCCGTTAGCCAATCTAAGAATCCTAAAACAAACAAACAAAAGAAAGAAATAACTATCTAATTACTAAACACTATATATATATATATATATATATATATGTACATATGTTCTAATGTAAATGTAGTATATGTATTTAAGAAAAAGATAGATAACTCTTATTTATAGACATTATTTACAAGCTGCAAGTTTTAATATAAACTTACGAAAACTCAATGTGAAAATGACTATTTTGAAGAAGCAGATAAAGAAAGCACATAAAATATTTTTTGATTTTTCCTTTATAAGTCTTAAACTAATAATAGAAAATGCTATGAAATGGAAACGTATGGATAGTCAAAAGCCATACATACGTTTGTATTTCAGTGATAAACCAATAGCAAAAAAAATGTAAATGAGCTAACCTGTTAGTGAGCTAATGATATGCATCCAAACATCTGTACGATCAGAGAACATCTAACTGCCTTGTCCATGAGGAAAAACTTGCAATGAACCTTAAATCCATTCTGAATAAATGTAGAACAATAGTGTTGGCGGTTGAATTTTAATAACAGAAAGAATGATACAAATAGTTACTGTGATCTCATGATTGCAAATAATTGCGTTAAGAAAAATCTGTCAGCAATAACCTTGCATTTAATATTTCAACGAAAATTAAGGAGAAATCCTGTTATTGAAGCTAAATAGATGATCACATGATTAATATCTGAAGCATCATTTATGGACAACATTTATAAAGGAATTATCCCAAAACATAATAAATCATGAAGACTAAAGCTATCAAAACCTATTATCAAATCATGATAAACAAAACTTAAATGAAGACACCATCCACAAGAATCTAAAGCCGAAATGTGTATTGTTGTTCCATTAAAGTCTGTAAATCAATCGTCCATCTTTTGCCCCAGGTGAGGATGGTTTCATTACAAAAAGCTATAGTATTTAAAGAGTTTAGGAAAAATGAACATCCTATCTTCTAAGATAGAATCAAATCCCAGGATGATTAGGTAATTACAAAAATAGAGGGTAATAAAACCACTCAATATCAAACTATATCTTTTAAGATTAAAAGAGTTTGTTTCTGTTTACAAAATGAACCAAAGAAATGGCTAATGACCCAAAAAATTCTCCATATCATTATGTCTCCACAAGCTGCACGATATCCTGAAAGAAAAAACGAAAATAAAGAAATTTAGATATTCATTTAACCACCATTTTCCAATATTTCGAATGAAAATAGACTGGCTACATAATCTGCTGATTCTGTAGCTAGTCTTATTTTAAACAAAAGAAAACCAATTTAATCTATATTAATTAAGAACAAATAAAAAAAAATCACACAAATCTTTTACCTTTCAACTGAATGCTAAATTTGGCTCATAAAACCTCAGAATTTATCACTGCTTTGACACACTCAACATTTTTGATTATGACGTTTCCAATTCTCTTCAAACGCTTTCCTTGCCTGTGTGCATTGACCTTGACTCTATGGTTTTCATGTGGTAACGAGTCAATCTGAGATGTGAGGGTCTTGATCTTCGCTTGAAGGGAGGGGACATCTATGTAATATTTTTCTATCTAAAATAAACACACCTCACACCATGGATCTGAGACAGTTGGTTGAGGATACCCATGGTTGTGCGTCAGAATGCTACCATTGTTTTCTGTGGGATCTTTAGCAATTTTGATCTCTGGAAAGCCTTCGCTATGTTTCAGGCATAGTGGAAAATTGTCTACGAAATCGTAGGTCTGGATGAGATCTGGTTTGAGGTAACTTGGGTCTTCTTTTGCTAAGAATTTCTCAATCTCAGAATCAGAGCTCTCATGGATCTTGATCGCTTTGATCGAGCTCATATGAGACTTCGATTTATTTCATAGGCTGCTAGAGATTAATCTCCCTGCCCTTTTGTTTTTAAACTCTATATCCGAGTCATTTTTAGACAGTTTGCGCGAGGGCCTGTTTACGGTTTTTGCAAAGGTGTTAGGGCAAACGTACTGCTCGTGCTCATGAAAACCAATAGCTACTGGGTCAACACCTTGTTGCTCGGACATGGTCTCATCGAGCGTGGCGCTATCACATGGTTCTTTGGATGATGGGACTGTTTTGTCAATGGAAGGGATAGGGGTTTCTTCTAACATGGGCAATTCAACCTCTACGGGGATAGATGTAACAAATCCATTTTGAGATACAAAAGTGTCCCAATCATCACCCTGCAATTTTAAATGATGGACTAACAACATTCTTATCAACCCATGATGAAATAAACTTGAATTCAAACACTGTCTCTTATACCTCTTGACCATTTTGTATAAACTTCTCAATAAATAGAAAGGCATGCTCAACTAGAAACTGATGAAGTTCATTAAAAATCTTATGTGGTAAAGAAAAATGAGTCCGAAGTGACCTTTACAGGTAACGAATTGCCTTAAAACTGCCAATAAACCGTGCCACCTAGTATTTAATAGAGATATAGGCATACCTTTATCACAACACTGGATTTTCCTAGAGGTAAAGAACAGACTCCACGACACCTCCTCTACCTTGGAATTTTTAAACCATTTTTGCCCACTAAGGGGAAGACCTATTGCTTGGCTCAAAAACTCCTCAGTGATTTCAACTTGAATGTCACTCACTTTGGCTCAGCATCCATCAAAAGAGAGGATGAATTTCTGGGCTGCTTGCAAGTTGTAACCTTGAAATTTCTCAAGAAATTCAAGCCAGACTTGACCCTTAAGGTCTTCCTTTGCGTCGTCATACAAGATCAGGGTTTGCAAGACATTTGGTTCGACACGGAAAACAAGGGCCATGTGGATTTAGACAAGCAATCACAGGGGTAACATAAATCACTGTAAGCATGAAAGGTTTCATAAAATAGGAAGAACCCGGGCTAAAACCAAGGAAGCAAAACCCTCGTGCAGATTAAATGAAGGAATGAGGGGTTTCATATGATAATTAGGCGTTTTGTGTAATGAATCGCTGAGAGTACATATCAAAGCCCGAGACTTAACTCGAAATGATGGACATGTCATTTTCAAACTTCCACTATTAACAGAGTACAAAATACGACCAGATGCATTTAAGTATCATCATTGTTTAAAGGGTGGAGTTGCTAATTATAAGGTGCTTGACAAATCAAAGCATAGCAACCATAGAAAGGATTTACCAAGAATCATACATGAAACAAACCCATAGCCTAACATCAATCGATTCTTGGTGTATTATTTAAGGGTCTAGAGTATACCTTATACAATGAAAATTTTTAAAACAACTATTTTATTGACATGAGATAGGCCTTATAGAAAAATATCATTCTTTAAAAGGTTTGTATGGACATTTATTCTCCTAGGGAAATAATCCTTAAATTCAACTGCAATAAAGTCATAAGTTTCAATGTTTCATTCATGCTTTCAGTCATGAACGAAGCATGAAAATGAGAACTAGGAAAAATAAAAAACCTTTTATAGCCTAAAACTCATCTTTCAAGTAGAAATGTTCATGTGATTAAGCGGAGGTAGATACAAAATTTATTATTTGTTGCTTTAAGAAGTGAAAATATTGTGGGGCTACCAACAATGGCAACTTGTTGGAAGAAGAAATTATCTTTGTATCACCGACGAGTTCATGTTAGGATTGTTAGAATGATTGCAGATCAAAGAACAAATGAAGTACATCAAGCATCTCGACAATCATTACACGGTCCAGCTTCATACATCTTTTCATTAAAATGAAATCTGGTGACAAATTTTTAAAAATGAGAGCAACAATGTTCAAGTCAATGGCTTCGATACTGCTGACAGGGCCACTGCTGCTAGAAGGTGTCCATAGAATCGACAGGGATGTCAATTAATCCACTCTGACACCTCTAACTTTTCCAAGAAATTTCAATTCAAAATGTAGGATGCTTATGCCCAATATCAAAATTTATACCTGAAATTTTTTCTTGAACCCGGCCTTGCTTCGCTGCTTGTGGGCCTGTTTAGTACCCCGATGAAGTTGTCTTGGAATGATGCATGCATTTACCTGCCAGCATACCTCTTTAGTATCCTGATGGGTTTACAAACACTTCCCACAACTCTCGAGAAATTATTCACAATTTGATATAAATTTAAAGACATTCAGGAGAGCGGGGTGATGCTGAAAATTCCGGTTTTTATAAGACTTGTTATTTTCCAGACTTTTAGTTTTTTGCTTGATAACCTTCATTATGATATGAAAATAGTTTATTGATGAAACTAATTTTTTGAGGACAGGAAGGAATCCTTTAGTCACTTTCTTAAAAGCAGGGACGACGTAAAGAGATTTTAATGATAATCGTGTCTGCTCATAATTGCAAAGTGAAACCATGAAATCTATTCTGAACAATAAACTTCTTTAGCTGGTCCACGTTTCAGTAAAATTACAGCAATTGATGCTCTGATAGACCTTGACTACTGTTTTAAGATGAGGCATTCTGGTTTCCCTCCTTGAACTAAACTGTGATATAGACATGTTTTACCCGGAAAACGATAAAAATTGATAACAAAATAAAATTGAAGCAGAAAAAACCAGAAAACAAAACAAAATCAAAACAAAAAAAATATGTACAAAAGATGCATCTGAGAATCATCATGAAAAATACCTTTTGAGAGCTTGGCCATTCACCAAGAAGGTGTCTGGATGTCCCTCTAAATTTTGCAGGTGGAAAGAGCTAGGACCTAGTTTCTCAGCGGTCAAGAAGGGTCCTAACCATAAATTTTGGAACTTGGAATTTTTCCCTTTTCCTTCATGAGGTTTATCCCATTTGAGCACTAAATCTCCCACCTTGAAATACTTGTCCGAGGAAAAAATTGAATCAAAACAGCTTTTAACAATACATTGATGCTGATTCAATCTTTCTTTCACTTGTGTTCTCACTTCCTCTAATTTCAATAAAGCATTAATGCGACTTTCCAGAGGAGGACAATTCTCTTTCTGAACTTTCTGTGGTAATTGTAGTGAGGGAAGCATGACATGAGGAGGGATAATTGCTTTTCTTCCGTAAATGAGGAAGAAGGGGGAATTACCAACAATGGTTTCAGAGTCACCCTATCAGCCCAGATTGCATTAAAAAGCGCATTGTGCCAATTTTTGTGGTTTTCGGAAACTGTCCTCTTGATGATTTTGATCAGGTTTTTGTTTGTCGATTCTACTAAAATGTTTCCTTGGGGGTAATAGCTGACAGAATATTTTAGTTTTATCCCTTTTTATAAAGAAAAGGCACTCATATCGAGGGATGAAAAATAGGAAAAATTATCGAAGACCAAACATTTAGGAATAGCGAATCGAGTAATGATGTTTGAATTAAGGAAAGATATTACCTGACTGGTGTTTACCACTTTTAATGGTGCAACCTCAGACCATATGGTAAAATAGTCTGTCACTGTGATGATGCATTTATGCTACTTCGAGGAAGTGGGGTTGATAGGTCCAATGATTTCAAGACCCCATTGTTGAAAAGGGAAATCTCCCGAAACAGGTTGCAGCAAAAATGCTGCCTTCTGCACTCATCTAGAAGCCTTTTGGCAGATCATACATTTACGACATAATGTATGGGCATCTTTGAATAATGTGGGCCAATAGTACTCTTCTCTTAATACTTTGTGAGTAGTAGTGTCTCCACTGTAGTTCCCACCAGCTTCTCCTACATGCAATTCAAATAACACTTTATCTGCTTCATCTCTTTCTAGACAATGCATAAGGACTTCATCAAAATTTTTATGGAATAATACGCCATTTACCAGTTGGAAAGGTGAAAATTTTAGTCTTAATGCTCTTCTCTTTTTCAGATCAAGATGATGAGGAGTAGAGCCATGTGTTAGATAAAACTTAATGTCATCAAACCAAGAATTAGCAACATCTTGTGCACAACAGATTTTACTTTGACTATGTTGATTTTCAGTTAAAACATTAATTTGACTCTGCTGCTCTTCAACTGAATCAACGACTAATTTACATAAACCTTGGCCTTTAAAAATTTGCGCAGGGGTAATATCAAGGTCATACTCTTGTAATGATGTCATCCAATTTTCCTTTTTTTCACCCAGTTCCTTTTGTACTAACAAGTTTCTGACAACATGGTAAGGCACAATGACTTTAGTTCTGGATTTCAGTAGATATGATTGAAAATGTTTCACTGCTTTAAAAACAACGTAAGTCTGTTGATCTACAGCTGGGTAATTAAGCTCTGCTCCCTTGAAGGCTGAGCTCATAAAGGCAATGGGAATTTCGTTGTTTTCAACATTCTTTTGGGTCAGCACAACGACATAAGATCGATCAGAGGCGAACGTATAAAGAGTGAAATCTTGTGAAAAATCAGGGCTCATTAGGGAGGGAGATTCCACTATGGATTTTTTGATGGAGTCAAAATATTGACTCTCCTGTGGTCCCCAATGATATTGAACATCATTTTTTATTAAGTTTTTCAATGTCCTTACCATTTCTGTGAAACTCGGGACAAACCTTTTGACAAAATTTATTTGACCTAGAAAAGATTGCATGGATTTTTTGGAGGAGGGGGGGGGGGAAGCTTGGAAATGTCTTGAGTTCTTTTAGGATTAATGATCATCCCTTCATTGGATACTATGAATATGAGAAGCTTTCCTTGTTCCACTGCAAAGACATACTTCTTAGGATTTAGAGAGATGCCGTATTTGCGACATCGTTGTAGAATAGATCTCAGATGGGCTAAGTGATCTCTCTTATTTTTGGAGAAAACAATAATGTCATCAAGATAGACCACTACAGATTGATTGATGAGACCACGAAAAGCAATATCCATTGCTCTCTGGAAAGTGGCCCTGACATTTATAAGTCCAAAAGACATTTTTCTGTAGGCGTAGGTACCCCATGGGGTACAGAAATTGGTTTTCAACTGGTCTGGGGGAGACATGAGGACTTGGTTGTATCCTGAAAAAACCGTCTAGTAGTGACAATCTTTCAGAACTGGATACTTGTTGGAGAATTTGTTCCATTGGAGGAACACGATAATTGTCTTTGTCAGATGCTCGGTTTAAGTTTCGAAAATTGACACAGAGTCAAATTTCGCCACTTTTATTCCTTACAGGGAAAAGATTAGATACCCATTGTGTGCGTCTTATTGGGAATATTATCTTTGAATTCAATAGTTTGTTTAGTTCTTTCTTGACCATGGGTTCAAGTTTAGGGTGCATATTTCTCAACTTCTGTTGAAAAGGTTGAGTTTGTGGTTTCATGGGGATGATGTGTTGTATAATGTTAGGGTCAAAAGTTTTTAAATCATCGTATGTCCAAGAAAAGACATCATTGAATTATTTAAACAATTTTATAAAGGCCGACTTCTCTTGCTCAGAACATCCCATTCCCAGATTGATACATTGTGGATTATCTTTAGTCCCTAGATTTACTTTTTCATGGGTCAAGGAAGAACTATTTGTTTTACAATTTACTGATTTTCTGAATTTGTCATGCAAATCATAAAACTTTTCTAATCTTACCATGAATTTAGGGATAGAATTTACCATATCTGATGTTGATTCGAGAGACCTCGGGTTCGATATTACCATAAAATTGTGGAGATCTTCATCGTGGGTTCCCTCATCGATAACCGCACCTCAGAAAGTGTCATCCATGTGCAAAAAAATAATGATCTGATGATGATCATCGAACACTCTCTAGTTAGTGACGTTGTCTGGGACTGATGGTCTGAACAATAACTCAATTGAAAATGCATTTGGAGAAAGACCTTTTGTGGGAAAAAGTTTGGAAGAAACGTTAGCTAACAAGTCAGCCTTAGAGTTGTTTGATCTTGGAATGGACTTAATATTAAATGTGAAAAATTTGTGCATTAGATTCCATACCTCGACTTGGTAACTTTTCAGGTGTGGCGATAGGCAATGTATGGAATTTCTTACATGTCTGACCACAATTTCCGAATCACCGAATACCATCAAGTTCTGTACATTCATATCTACTACCTTCTTGATTCCTTGCAAAAGTGCCTTGTATTCGGCGATGTTTTTTGTACATTCAAATTCTAATCAACAAGTGATCAAATTTTTATTACCTACCGGGTCGATGAGTGCACATCCTGCACCAGATCCTTCTTTAGATTTGGATCCATTGAAGTAGAGAGACCATATGTGAGCTTCATCGACCGTGTTAGTGTTGTGAGTGGGAAATCCCTCTACAAACTAGAACTTAGGGTTTTATCATGCATGCAGAAAAGACCTAAAGATTCCTACTTTTTACCGTCATATCGGCCCTAATCCCCATTATTATTAAGAAAATACGTAGTTAAGAATATCAAGTGAACATACCTTATTTCCGATGTTTGATATCGATCCCTCTTCACGCTTGGTCACTCTTAGACTGCAACTCTCCTCCCAAGGCTGACCTACATTCACAAAAGACAAACAAATAACTCCACATGCATTTGATCTACAGATTAATGGGTTATAGATTTAATCAACATGTACGCAATAAACAGTGAAAACCTCATATGGTGGGATGGGAAAAGTACTTCATTATTATTAACTTTACTACAGAAACTTACAATGATGAAGCCGACCACTACTCCACGAACTTGGTCCTGGGCTCCTCTTCAACTTTCTTCCAACTTCTTTTCTCTATACTTCTCTTTGCACAAGGATGGCTAAAGGTTGGGACAAGGGGAATGATCAATTGGATATAGTCTCTTTACTATGATTTTCCTCCTTTCAAATGGGACTCCTACCCCTTCTTTTATGGGCTAGAAGGAGCTAGGTATTTGGTTGAATGACTGACCATGCATGGATGAAAGGTTTAGTTAACTTGCCCAAAGTTGTGTGTTCCGTCAACAACTTTCCTTTTTCCATGATTTTGTAGGTACACACGGGCTATATTGGAGTAGCTAGCATGTACACATGTGCAGTAATGGAGTAGGGCACATGGGCCTTTATAAAGGGGGTTTTTAAGAAGAGTTGTTTAATAGTGTTTTGGCAAAGGAGTCTGAGATGGCTTGATTCCAGGTAAGTACGTCTGGTGAAATTTAGGGTTATAACAAATGCCCCCTAATGTGTGAGACCAGAAGAGCATCTAACTGTTGAAATACATTATCAATCTCTAGCAACGTACCAAACTGGTGAGCCTAGGGACCATAATTCGGGAGGTGGCATCTGTAAAAATAAAAAAATTGTCTCACCGAGGCCCGCATACCCATGCTCGGGATGAAATAAAATCATGGCTACCAATCAAATACACTGTAGATCCATGTCATATAACTATATAAAGTGTAGCCACGAGCAATACACAACGGATGTACATCTCAAAATAAAAAAGATATACATGTATAGTATCCATCTTCTAGAAGCTGATAAGGTCTGATGGCTGGAGATGAGGTCTTCAGAGCTCAAGCAACAACTTCAAAATCTTAAAAACTCAGGTAGGAGTCTAATATGAGTGTATGACTTCACTACCCGGAGGTCTTCGACAACTCGTTGGTCATGGACTAGAGAATCTTGATGATCATACTGAAGGCTTCATTGATTTCGAACAAAGACTTGATTAGACTTTTGGGATGGCCGGTCATGAGGGCAAGAGAAAAACTGCAGAGGGGCCGACTCAGGCTTGGAAAAAATTCCCTTGGACAATAGCACGATAAATGATGAGACTCAGGAAACATGGAATTAACATAAGTTCACGAGGCAGGAGGCAACACAAATACTCCATATGTTTGGAAGAATAACCAAACGGAGGAGGACACAATTCAATGTAGTGGGAAAAAATTCCTAAGGTTATATTAAATCCCAGGGATTGACGAACAAATGGAAGGATGTGTTTTATCCAAAGGCGACTCATTGTACTTCTAATACAAAGAAAATACTTTTCCCTTCCTCTTTTTGGGGTATATTTGATTTTTTTTTTTTAGTCTTTTTCAATAATTTTGAAAAAAATATAAAAGAATGTTACGTTACAAAGGAGGAATGAGTGTCACAAACATACGAGTTTGAGGTGCAAGGTACACTCGAGAAAAATCCCTCTTGGGGCCAAAGGTGTCAAGACGCAGAGGCAAAGTTCTACAGGGCTTGCGTATAAGGCATGCTTCAGATGGTTTAGTTGAGAGAAACATGGAGCCGACATTAGACCAAAGATGCAGGTATGCCAATGCGATTAATAATACACACAATGGTAACGTCCTTCGATGTAAGTTTTATGATCCCAGAGAAGGTAAGCTCGACGGTTTTTCATATTTAGAGAGTCTGAAAAAATGTAAAAGGAGACTCCATTGGGGTACCTTTTTCGAATGTAGTCTAATTGGTTCGAAAAAGGGGTAAACTAGCACCGAGAAGACGTCTATTCAAAACCATTTTAACGAGTGTGATAAAGACAAGATCACTCGACCATTTTTTCATTTTTAAGGAGTCTGAAAAAAGCTTAACTATGGACTCCATCATGAATGTTCTTCTGGACCATTTTAACGAGTGTTAAAGAATAAGGTCACTCGACGATCTTTTCAATTTTAGGGAGTCTGAAAAGAGCTTAACTATGGACTTCGTGGGGGTTCCTTTTTCATAAATTTAGTCCCTCATGCCCTAAAAAGGGTTAAAATTACACCTGAGGGTACTCTTATAGAGATCCGAGGCCTCTAGAGTGTACCTTTGTTCGTACAGTTGACCATTTGGACCGAAAAAGGGGTAAACTACCACCAGATAGAACTGACTTCAAATTACAGTTTAACGAGCGTGAAAAGACACAAGATCGCTCGACAATATTTTCATGTTTAGAGGGTCTGAAAAGGGATTAAAAGAAGACTCGGGGTTTTAGGAGTCTCGAGGGTGAGGTCAAGAGTGATAAGGAATCATGCAAATGAGGCTCAAACTCGTAATCAAGGGAAAAGCTACAGAGGACTCCCGAGCCTATAGTCGTTAGAGATAGCATCAACACCATCATGCAACCAGGACCTACCTAGGGCATCCATGTTATGGTAGGCTCTACCATCAAATTACGACACTTCTAAAGCAGTGAGGATGACTCCGTGTTGCAACTTGGTAGGATCGATCCTATGGAAAAGCGGAAAAGATAATGAGATGCATAAAGTGGGGGTGGAATCCTAACTTAAATGCAACGAGCCCCGCCCAAAAAAAATGACGTTTTACCAAAGGACCGTCAAAACGCTCAAATCTTAGAAAATTTTCCAAATACCCAAAGGAATAATACCTCCCTTGATTATCTCAAGAAAACTCCTGAACCACCTTAAATGATTTTCAATTTAGAAAAAATGATAAAAGGGTCCGAAAATTGACAAAAAAGGGCCAAAAACCTCTATAAATAGAAGCTGGCAGCTCATTATCACCATTGTTAATTCAAAAATTGACTAAAATCCAAAACTACCCCTTTACGAAAAGAATTGATTTCAGGAGCTTAAATGGACGAAACAACTATCTGCTTGGACCAAGTAAGTACAAACTCTCTCCTCTTGCAATTTAAATATTTATTTATGCTTTTAGTTTCAAGTTTGGAGGGAGTGTCGACCCTCAAAAGGTCGGCCCTAGGTCCACATAGTTTTTCCAATGACAGGTCGTGTGTACACTCGGGAAGAGGAAAAATTGCATTTGCGTACAGGCGTCTGTCATCATTACAACCTGCGTGTACCTTTTATTTAGTGGGAAAATTTAAAAAAAACAAGGGTTAACCCTCTTGAAGTTGGTTTTTTGCAGGATGTATGTTCATTGGAGGGAAAGAGAGCATGAGGAGATTAGTACGTTATTCGGGGAAGACCCCAATGCTATTGCTGCCTTAATGCAATGTGGGTTGCTAAAATTCTTCCTATTTCCTTTTATGCAAGCACAACCTAGGCTATTGAATGCATTGGTTGATTATTGGCATCCTGACATAGAGGCCTTTATGCTAGAGGGGCAGTCACTGGTGCCAATGACCGAGGAAATATACTTTTTGACTGGCCTCTCTCGGTGAGGGGAACCAGTCAACTTCCGTACGTTTCCCTCGGGGCCGCATAACATATTATAGTTGATTGGACTCTACTGTGAGGCATGTACGGACATGACAAGCTTGCAAGTGATGATAAGTAAGATCTTTGACTTAGCACTGTAGGCTATAATGTTTCTTATTGGGTGGATTATAGGGTCTACTGCTTTGCATCAGGCTTCCCATGCATAGATGAACTATGCAGTTCATTGATTGAATGCACATATTTTTGATTGGAGCACCACATTGTTGGACTGTATGAAGAGACAGCTGACAGACTTCCAGTCGCGAAATCAAAGGAAATTTGGGTTTGGAACCATTCTTTTCTCTTTATTCTTTGAAAGAGTGCCCAGTTTCAGTCCTCGAGAGGTGGTACGGGGGCATGAGGATTCTCTTCCTGCGATATGCAGATGGGAAGTGCTACTGCCACGACAGGGAGGAGGAAGGACCAATGAGTCCTTTGATGAATTTTTTTTTCTTGGTTGTCGTGACAGATCCCAGTCATAGAGGATTACCCTTATGTTGGGATTCAATTTTTGAGAGACCCTGAGATACCAGTACCTCCTGGCGAGGAGCGAGGAGAGATGGGTAAGTTTGCATCATTTTTTTTGTTGTTGTGAAACATATGTAATTTTTATGTTGTTTTTATATATATCATTTTTTTACACCAGAGTATTTAACAGATATGTGTCTATTATGTGCATATGTGGGACCAGTGCGACCTRTGGATTATGCGAGGAATAGGCGTCATCCTCGGCCARGGGCYGCACCCGCCGCCGCAGGGGGACCAMCAACAATAGGAGAGCTTCCAACCGGTGAGGCTGAGAGGGTTTTGAGACAAGTTGAGCAAACTTTTACCTCTCTCACTTGCACAACCCCTATGGAAGAGATTGAAGATTTGCCACCATCTATGCAACCTCATGTAGTGGGGGMACCAYGGATGTGGATCCGTCTGTTTYGACATTTGGAAAACATTGTTGATCATTAAAACAGGGCCCACAGGCCCTGACCTTAGTTATTMTAGACTTTTCACATGCCGAGAGCACTACTTGTATATATTTTTTGAGGGCATAAGCCCCATGACTCGTTACTGGTCATATTTTTGAGGCGCTTAYGTCCACCTATGTACTCTGATGATTATGATATTATATATGGATTTTTATGTCTTTTTATGTCTTATGGATCATATTTTCCTTTAAAAAAGTATTTACATGTTTATGTGTATGTCTTTTTATATATGTGAGAGATGCCAGTCTAAGATTTGATTAGCTAGAGTATCTGTAACTTGGTTTAATATCCTATGAACATGAAAATACATGATATAATCAAAGCTTCATTCTAAGAGACGTACCCTAAGGAATCGTCGGTGTAAAGTTATATCATGAACACAATAGACTCTATTTAACTGAGACACAACCAGTTGAGTGTCTAAATAGACCCAGAGATGAGAGATACCAAATGACAGGGTGTCACAAAGTAACTCAATAATTGCACTATATTCGGTGACATTGTTTGTGGTGTCGCCTAAATATATATCTCTTGAAGATAATAACTGGCCCTAAGGTGTAAAAATTACCCAAGATGCCGAGGCAAGCCTCCGAGTGTGCCGGCTAGTGCTGTCTGCATACCCAACGAACACCTCTGATTCACTTGACATCTGCCACAGTGCCAAAATATAACATCAAAAAATGACACGTCCATAAGACCAAAAGAAACCAAAAAGTAATAGTACAAATACTGTACATATGTTACAAAGAGTTACCCAAGGTGAACTACCTATGAGTAATACTTCTTGAGGTAGAGCCCATTTCTAGGCTCTGTCAAGGCATTTTTCTCAAAGTATACCAGATGATAAGCACCCTTTTTTAGAATCTCTTTTATGATGAAAGGTCCGAACCACATGGGTTTGAATTTGCTTGTCCCCAGGGAGTCCTTATCTCGGTCATAGACCAGGACAAGGTCGTCTTCAGAGAAAATTTGAGGATGAACGGACCGATCATACTGACACTTGAATTTTTGTTTGTGAGCCTCGTTAGCTAGGGCCACATCACGACGCTGCTCAAGGTATAATAACCTCTCCTCAAGTGGAGAAGTGTTTGGCAGTAACCATACTACCAACTTTAGGGATGCGATCTAGCATTCTATAGGCAAGATTGCTTCCAATCCATAAACGAGTTGAAAAGGTGAGAAACCAGTTGCAGTCTTAACAGACGTTCGGTAAGCCCATAATGCCGAGTATAACATCAAATGCCAATTTGACTTGGCCGTATTGATCGTTTGCTGTAGGATGGTCTTAAGAGATTTATTTACAACTTCCACCTGACCATTTTCTTGGGGGTAGTAGGGTGACAAATGTTATTGCTGCAACCCAAGCTGTGATATTAATTTGATCATCATTTGGTTCTGAAAGTGACTTCCATGGTCAACGACAATCTCTCTCGGGATGTCGAACCTTGCGATTATCTGGTTGAAAAAAAAGAGAGCTGTAGTCTCTCCATCATCTTTAAACATTGGCATAGCTTCGATGCACTTTGTGAAGTAGTCTATGGATACAATGATATAACGGTGCCCCCTTGATGAAGGAGCATTGCATGTAGTGTAATCAATCCCCCACTTGGTGAAGGGACCAACTGTGATGACAGGAAACATGGGAGCAGGATGTGCCCTCATCTTCTGAGATAATATCTGACACGGGTGGCACTTCTTGACCAATTCGATACAATATTTGATTAGTGTTGGCCAAAAGTAACTGGCTCGTAAAGTTTTTTGGGTTATTTCCAACCCAGAAAAATGATTGCCACATGCTCTAGTATGGAAATCATTAAGCATGATTTTTTCTTCTTCATGAGTGAGGCATCGATGAAGAATGCAATCTACACCTCGACGATAGAGAGTGTCCTCGAGGATGAGATAATTCTTGGCCCGATGACGTATACTGCGATGTTCATCATGAGAAGCAGAGGCGGGGCACTTCAAAGTATGGAGATAGAAAATAATATCTCCATACTAGGGGTCTGAAGATGCTATCAGAAACATATCTCCTTGGATAGGCAATTCTTCAGGCACAACATCACCTGACTCGACCGAAAGTTCCGAGATAAGTTCCACGAAGACTAATGACTTTTTGGATTTCACCAAAAAAAAATCTAAGTCAAATTCCTGGAGGACGACTATCCATCTACTGATATTTCTGCCTATTACCCATTGTGTCAACATGTATTGAAATGGATTCACAACGGCAATGACGATGGTCTTGCGAAACAAAACACAATGACAGAGCTGTTGGACAATATGAACTACTGCCAATGCAAGTTTTTTGATATGAGAATAATTGAGTTCGGGTCCGATGAGACCTCGACTCAGGTAATAAATCACATATTCTGAGAGCAAATCATCTTCCTGAACTAATACCATGCCGATGGTTGACTCTGCTGCAACCAAGTATAATAAGAAATATTTGTTATAATTGGGTGGACGAAGAAGAGGGGAAATTGTGAGGGCATGTTTCAACGCTACGAAGGAGTGTTGAGCGGCATCGTCCCAATGAAAAGGAACATCTTTCTTCAGTAAGTGCATAAATCCCTTTGTGAACTCGGCGTAGTTGGCGATGAAACGCCTCCAAAATTTCGCCTTTCCTTGTAGACTCTGAAGTTGAATGATTGTGCGTGTGGGAGGCAATTGAACTATTGCCTCAACCTTGAGAGGATCGACCATGATCCATGTTGTTGAGACTATGAAACCTAACAAACGTCCCGATGTTACACAAAAGCTGCATTTGTTTGGATTCAAGTGAATCCGGAAGTAGCAACATCACTCAAAGATAAGTCAGAGGTGTGTGGGATGATCCGTTCTCTTGGAAGATTGTGATGATAAATCATCTAAATAGGCTTCGACTATATGCTTGAGATCATGGAAAGAAAAATACATGGCCCGCTGGAAGGTAGCTCCAACATTTTTGAGACGAAAATGCATCTTATGATAGGAAAATGTACCCCATGGAAAAATGAATGCAATTTTATGTTGGTCTTCGGGTTTGATTTGTATCTGATTATATCCCGAAAAACCATCCTTGAAAGAAAAGGCCTCACAACCTGCACATTCATCCATTATCTGGTCAATGAATGGTGTGGGAAAATTATCTTTTGGACAAGCTTTGTTCAAATCACGAAAGTCCGTACATACGTGAATTGTGCCCTGTTTCTTGTTGACCTGCACAGGATTTGACACCCATTGGGTCAAATGGATAGGGTATATAAAAATGGCTTTGAGCAGTTTCTCAACTTCAATCTTAATGGCTGCTGCTTTCCTGGGATTGACTGGATGAAGCTTCTGCCGAACTGGCTTGGCATCCGTATAAGTTGTGATTTCATGTTCAACTATTTTTGGATCAATGCCTGATATTTCCTCATAAGACCAAGAAAAAACGTCGCGAAAGTATTTAAATAAGTCTATGTAGATTTGAATCTCTTCGGGGGAACAATAATCTCTGACGAAAACATTCTCCACGATGCCATGGGTTCTGGAGATATTAATCGATATAGTTTCAACGATAGTTTCCATATTACCCTCGACATAAACTTCATGTGTAGCCAAGGGATTGATAGGAAAAGGCCTATCTCCAGTCATAGTCAAAGTGAATTCCCCTGCTTCGATTCTTCTTAACTCTGGGAGGAATTATGATCTATGATGGAGATCATCCCAGGGTTTGTCTAGACTAGTCATTGCTTCAATGATTTCTTCGTCTGAGGGCAATACTAAGTCTAACGAATCGGTACTAGCAAGGGAACCTTGAGCCCAAATAGGCTCTGGGATCGAATCTAACTCTTGTGAAGGAGTCAGATCAGTGTTGGTTGAACCTTGCTGGACTAAAGAGTGTGTTTCCTCTACCACGGTCAAGGAAATGGACATACCATGGTGCCCTGTCGCTTCCATCATGGCCGATGGGGAAGGAAGAATCCATGGATCGTTGAAGCAAGTCATGCGAAATGATGAAACTTGGAAAATATCAACCTTATGGTGGTCTAATACAAACTTGACATCGCCTTGAGGAGGCGGGTAATCAAAAGTACCCATCAAATATGGGCACAAACCAACCCCTGCGTTAACGACCCTCGGTTGGGGATTGTCAATCCTAGAACATTTTCTTTTCTAGGATCCTCCACCAACAGTAGACTAGACTGCAATTTTTGGATTTTTTGACATTTTCAGGAGCTTTTTGAACTTCATGCCCCTGTGGCTATGTTAAAAGAGTGCAAGCACTCCCTGACTGTCTTACATAGAGCGCTATAATGCTTGGTGCCCTTTACACCAGAGCGCCAGCCCTCTTTTAGCCAAAAACATTTCCATAATTGTTTTTTTTCAAGGTCTAACCTCTGTGTTTCACTTGCTGAGCCTCTCTGTGAGTCAATGCTTCTTCCCATTCAACTTTGACCTCCTTCCTTCTGAGGAACAAATACCTTTATATTTAGGTTTTGTAGCCTTCTTCATTATTGTTGATTTTTTCTGCTGTTTGGAGTTTGAAACCAATGCACTGTCTTTCTCTCTTTTTGACTGAGCGAGAAACTCTGGTGAAGGACATCAGAAGCCTATGAATCTCTCCATTTGGTTTTAGTTAAGATCATTGTTCTTCGACATTCCTTTTGGTGTGAAGTTCTTGATTTTTCTTTGTTTTTTCTTTTCTTTTGCTTCTTGTTTTTTATCACAACGAGAGGGTGTATTGTTTGTACGAAACCTGCTTGTGTTTTTCTGAGTTTCCTTGATCCAAAAGGATAATTGGCAGGAAAAGTGTTGTTTTGAATTAATCATTATTCACATACAAACAATAAAGAGACATCTTCATGATTGATTTTTCATATTAGAAGGTATTTCCAAAAAGTTTTAGCACCACATCGGATTTGATTGAAGAAAATTTGTTTGAGGACATTCCTTATTAGTGCTTGTTAGTGAAAATAACTCTCTCTATCTCCCTTAAATAGGTATTCATTGAAAAGAAATGATTGCTTATCATATTTCATGCATATTTTTGGGAATTGAGTCATCATTCCATCAATTTCACTTTCGTACACCCTTTGAGTAAACAACAACCATTAAAATCAACGCTTAACTAAAATTTATCAGAATTTTTATATCTTTGTTAGCAAACCTACATTAGTTTAAGGTGTAGGGATTTGGAATAGGTTGAAAGGATAACTTTCCAAAGCTATCAAACAAACTTAGCATCTTGCGGTAGGGAGAGTTAAATCCAATTGTTGTATTGGCTTGCTGGGATCCCCCTCTCACATAGGGGTTACGCACGAGGTCACATTCGGGTGAGTTACGAAGATTATCCCTCCGTGGCCCAACTGTTTGTAGTGGTCGGATCGTATATTGGGGGTCACTGGAAGGTATACCCACGATTATGTGTGGGAGCCTTTCAGGTTGATTTCAGACTTGTTATCTTGCCCATACGTTTCAGATCGGACTGTCGACTGTACCCGCCCAGGGGCTGACTACGAGTTGGTGACCTTAGTAGCCACAATATTTAGGGTCTCACACAAGGTGACAGTGAAGGGAAGTCTCATTGTACCTGGAACAGACGTTGGTCAAACTCCCTCGGGATCCTTGGAGGCTAAATCCACAATTACTGCGTGGAAGCTTGCACCAAGGCGTAAGTCCATTAAGCAGGTCGCCAACGTAACTGATCCACCCTCTCTATCCCCACCCCTTCCTATTTTGATCTCGCGACGTTGGATTTTATCACCAACTAGTGGTTTCATCGTAGGAAGGTTTGTTTGATTGATTGCTTCTTAGATTCGTAGCGTGTGTTGTTTTTTTTACTTAGTGGATCTTAGGTCGAGTCAGTGATAATGGCATCAAATCCTGGGAGTACCAATGGAGGAACCCCTTCTCCTGGGGAACCTTATACCTTTCCTTCGTTTGGAAACTTTGGTCCTCCATCTGTTGCCACATTGAGTCTTCCAGGACTCACTATTGGATTACCAGTTTGGTTGTTCCCCACTCCGGTGATCCTGAATCCTCCTAATGTTTCAGTTGCACCTAATACTTTAGATGTTGGTACACCACCCACACATCAACCTCATGTCGAATTTTCACCTTCTTCATCCATCAAGTCTCCTTCCATTTCTGCTTCTTCGCCTAGTGAAATCTCTAAAGCAAGTAGCCAGGTTGATCAGAAGAAGAAGAAATGGAAATAGAAGAAGAAGAAGAAACCGAAAAGGACAAAGGCCCCAACAACATCAAATGTTGGCTCTAAGAAACCAATTACTGTTAATAGTACTGGGAGTGTTGATGAGGACAACAAGATTAAAAGGAAGAATCCAAAACCCAAATTCCCTTGCAGCCTTTGTAAGGGTGACCACTTCCTGAGGGATTGCCCCGGTCTTACCCAGGTCTTAGAAATGTGGTCCTCCACGTTATTGGCCTTTGTTGGTCATGTCGATGATACCCCATCAACTAGTGATGTTTAGGTTGGTAAGAAGAAGAAAACTGTCAAGTTCCCTTGCATGTTATGTAAAGGTAATCATTACTCTCACCTTTGTCCTCGCATGGACAAGGCTTCTTCTCTTTTGGA
>ML777464.1:429444-442628 GCA_009831015.1 Picea engelmannii | reverse complement strand
GTTCCATCAAACAGAGGGGGCTTAGAGGCTGAAGTCCCTTCATGACTTGTCATGTTTAAGCTTACAGATATACCTTTGAATAAAAGGAACCCGCTCTGATACCAATTGTTGAAATTACTAAGACAACAGAGAGGGGGGGGGTGAATTAGTTATAATTGAGCTTAAACAATATTAAGTCTATTAAAACATTATTAATATTTCTTCAAGTGATCATCAACAATATACAACATATGGACAGTAAAAGTAAAGAGCATCAATCACACATAAGGTATACACAAAGACAGATTTTTCACGAGGAAACCCATAAAGGGAGAAAACCTCTTCTTCATCGAAATGATAGGTAGTCTTTTAAGTTCTATACATCATCTATAATTGAGCACCAACTCAATGTGAGGCTGCTACCTCTGTTTTACAAGATGCATCTTGTTTGAGAGCACCAACTCTCTGGTTTCTCTAGCACCCACTAGAAGGAAGCACCAACTCCCTTAATGTTCTAGCACCAACTGGATGGAAGCACCAACTTCCAGTTACACAGACTCCAACTTGTATAATAGAGAACACTTGTTCTCCCTTGCACCACCCTGCCACCCTGGTTTCTCTGGCTGCAACCAGATGGAAGCTACAACTTCCAGTGTTCAAGCTCTCACTTGAACCTCTGAGGACAACAGTCCTCCCGAGCACCTCCCAACCTCCCTAGAACATAAATGAACAAATAAACATTCAACTACATATATACATCAATTCTTACCAATCTTTCTTTGTTCTGTACATCTGGTCATCTTCTAACTGTTCTACAATTCATTTCTTCCTCTATCTGTTCAGCAGGTCTTCTTTGCATCAACTTCTTCTGTAATTATGCTCAGCTTCAAGTTTTCTTCATCTTCAGTTACTCTTCCCTGAGTTTTGTCTCACACTGTGCATATTCTCCATCTCACTCTGCACTCTCTGATCTTCCATTTCTTATAGTTTTATTCATTTCTCATACATAACAACCAACCTCACACTGTTTGTCTCATTTTCTTTTATACGCACTCATGGTGGTTCAACTTCCCATCTCCTTAGGAAAAAAGGGAGACAACTGTCTCAACAATTGAAACGCAAACTAATCGGTAATCATGAGTCTGTTTCACTAACAGATTCGAAACTGAAGAGTTAACTGTGAGAGAGAATAGTAACCCTCTGATCAACACCTGATCTGACGGTTCAGATCATTCTGCGATTTCGACATTCCTGATGTTCAATGTCCTTGTCACTTACAAATCCTGATCCATGAAACTCCGTAAAGAAGTTGAATCAATGGTCCATATCACATCTTGATCTAATGGCTGCGATTAAATTGCGATTTTGCAATTCTTGTTGCATTGTTTCTTGTCTCTCCATGTCGCGATTCGCGAAACTTCGATATGGAGTTGGATCAACAGTCCAGATCTGATCTTGATTCAACGGATGCGATTGAATCATGATTTCGCAAATGGTGAAATCGGGATTCCTGTGTATGATATTACTTGACATTTCCAACTCTCGATCCCCGAAACTCCGACATGGACTGGAATCAACGGTCCAGATTCAACCTTAATCCGACGGCTCAGATTAGATCGTGATTTCAAGTGGTTAGGGAACATCATTCCTTTGACTCTCTAGTCAGCGAACTGATGATCTTTCCCCACGTGTCCTGCCTGATGATGGACGGTCCTCCTCCTTTCGGGACTTTGTACGCCCACTTATCCTTATAATTTAAGAAGCATGCAGATTCTCCTTGATCCAACGATGGTCGGGTCCTGCGCTTGGATCTAACATCTAAGATCTGTCCTCATCTTCAGTGTGCTCTTCTTGTCTACATTCAGATATGATGACCCTCGTTCTATCAGGAAATTGAAGGGGATCCAATGAACATAAATTCTTCTCAAACCTTACGGGCCTACCTCTTCAGCATGCTCTTATTTAGATCTGACAGCCATCGGGAATTCAGGAAGAGATCCAATGAACACAGTTGTTTCTCTTCCCCGATTATCACTGCACCACTGATCATCACTGCTGTACTCAAGCCATCATCACTACTGTACTTGCCATCAATGAAAAGTATAGGCTGCCTGTAAAACATGCCAACAGTCCTTTGTACATTCTTCCTGTACTTATGCCATTCGCTGTCTGTTAAATATTTGCTAACACATGGTGCATTGGGAAAAACCTCGCACAATAAACCAGACTAAGAATAAATTAGCTCAAGCTGTTGAGCTGTCATGATGGCATCTTCTTCGGAAAACACTCCCGAAGTTGCAACGTCTTTGGAACCACTCAAGCATGAATGCTGGTGGGACTGGTACCTTAATCAAACTCTTCCGGTGTCTCCACTCACGGATGTGGTCAGAGATATGGTCCGCTTTTGTCTATTCAAAATCGGCCAACAATTCTGTGCTGACATCGTATCTCACAGGTAATTGGAAATGGTTTAGGAATGACATTGCCAATTTGCTGAAGGAAGAATATCTCGAGCGGTCAAGCTCGATGTACCATTTCGTGTCACTCCCAATGAGAGTGCATTGAAACAATCACAATTGTATGGAGTCGTCTTTCAACGAATTAGACGAGCACCAAAGATGGAAGGTGGTCACATGATCCCCTAGATCTTCGTTAAGCTTGGCCCAGAAATTTGGTATGTCTGAAGGCAATTTCCTCAGCATAGGAGGCCAACATGGATCGTGACAGATGGGGTCATTCAACAATATTATCAAGTCTGGCAAATGTAAGGTTGCCAATAAAGGTAGCTTTGGTTGGTGTTGCTGATAACCATGGAAAAAGGGGCCTAGAGTTGGACTGGCACTAGATTGCTAGGCAAAGTTGGGTTGATGGCTGGGGTTTTGGTAAAAACCATGGCCTTGAATAGCGTAGGTATTTTGCGTGTGAAGAGACATCATCGGATGATTCCTGAAATAGTATGTAGATGGTTGGGCATGCATTACATTTGGAGGACTTTGGGAAGGGTTTCCCCATGCCAATCCCATGGGCATAGGCATAGTACCTTCTCCGGGGTTCCATTGGTTGTGAAAATAATTTCCCCAGATCAACATTTCTGATGAGGGAACTGATCCTTGCCAAGAATTCCAAGGTCCTGATGTAGAAGAAGTTCCAGGGTTTTCCCCCTGTGTAGGAATAATAGCTTGCATAGGATTAGGTTGGCCATAACCGGGGTTTCCCCGGTCGGGAAAGCAGCAGATGAGAAAGAATTTTTACCAAATGCACCGAACAAAGAAAATGATGTCGACCCTACCGGCATATTATGAGAAGGTGGTCCTTGAATCCCTACTCCAAGTGAACGATGGTGTGTGTTTGGCCCGACGGATTGCTGGTGGGTACTGCCGAGTGAAGGGGATGAAGGAGGTATATGAACTCCCCCATAAGGGAAAGCATTAAAATGAGCTGAAGTGCCCCCCATGGGTCCTTGCAAAGGAGTGTTAGAGCTCCCTACCCCCAGACATAAAGTCTGTAAAGTGGAGTAAGAGTACAGGGCTGGTACCTGTGCTAGGAATCCTGTATGAGAATGGAGGGCATGTTGCACTCTGTGTGAAAGGAGCAGTGGCCATCACCAAAGATGGGATTGGACCACTACTCGAGGCAGAGGCAGTCGATACTGTGGTGTATCAGACTGGCGATAGTGGGGTAGGAGGTGGAACGCCCCCTGTGACGACAACCCTGGCGGGAATATCAGGATTCCCAGAAGAAGAGACATGATTTGCCTCCATTACCATCCACTTTAAGGGTGCCAAAAGGTCCTTTAACAGAGTTTGGTTAGGTGTGATTTCCCGTGACCCGGTCGCTTCAAAAGACCCTTGTTGGTCTAGCTTTCAAATTAGCGGTGGTGGGGGTGGCTCCAGTGTAACCGATGGTAGGCCAAGAAGCCTTCGTGATCGGTGGAGCTCGTGATCCTCCATTGTGTGAGAAGATAAAAGACACACTAGGGATTTATATTCATTCAAAAACAACACACACTAGAAACATCCCTACAAGATAAAACAAGCAAACACTAAACTAGTTGGAAGAACAATTACAACAACCAACACTAGAGCAACTTACCGGTGCAAGTGAAACTCAAACACGGAAGCACCCTCCGGGTATACTCTACAAAGCATGGTCCAATGTCTATCCTAGGTACCGCAGTATACCCCCGCAGTCACCTGTGTATGTCCCTAAAAAAGATAGGCAACTAGGTTGCCAACGCGTGAACAGTCACCAGGCGAGTATAGTCGATAGTCGGGTAGACCACACTGAGCAGGGTATCGAGCCTGAAACCTGTCAAGGGTAATGAAAGCAAGTGGTCCGAAAGACAACTAAGGACCTTGAACGGATTCGAGACCCATGAAGCTCCGTGGCAAATGCAATCGACGGAATCCCAAGACAAGCCCTCTATATGTGTTCTCCACTACGATTGGTCAAGCTTTGGAGGGGTTATATCCTCTACCTTTCCGCACATGACCTTGTGTTTAGCCCCTGTGTTAGAGGGGGGTCCCGGATAACTTTCACGATACTGGACTTTTAACACTCCCTATCTCAGACTCCAATGTTTGATTTAATGACCTTGAAGAGTTTCCTCTCCAACCTAATTCAAGGCCCTAACCCTAAACTAGTTGGTTGACCCTACAATCATAAAAAGTCTAATTAATTTTAGATTTAGCGTTAATTTTTATGGATTGTCTTAAGTCAAAGGTTACGAAAGTGAAACTAGTGATGTTTGAAAGATAAAAGAAAAAATAAACAGAAAGTTGGGAAACAAAACAACTCCTTCTTGACTCAATTCTTAATCAACTTTTCAAACTAAAACTTTCTAAGATCTTTGAACAAAAAACTCAAAATAGGATTTCACTCGACTACAAGCTACTTATTGTCTAAGTAAACCATCAAGAACTTATGAAAGTAAAGACTTTTCCTGGTTACAAATGCAAACCAACACTATTTAACCAAACAAAGAAATAAAAGTTTATTTATTTGAATGCTCACAAAGAAAAAAAGGAAAAACATCAACAAGTAAAGACCTAGAAGACCTCTAGCCTAAGTGCAAATCGCAAAGAGTCACTCTAAAAACAACACACAAGCAGATTAAAAAGGATTCTCACACTTGTCTAAAAAACCCTATAAAAGGAAAATTTTGAGGAAAAATTCTTAATGACAGAGAAATTTATTACTGTGATCAAACCTAAGTTACTAACCACTATGACAGAGACCAAAAAATCTGAGAGGGATAAAATTTTGACAAAGAAAAGGATGACTGCCTCCCCTTAAACAAAATTTTTCTCAACAGGCATGCTGCTGATAGTTCAACAGCCAGCGTGTGCACGCGAGCTGTGTAAAGTTAGGGCATGTGTACACACGTGCAGACCTTATTCAGGCCGCGTGTACTTTTGAAACTCTGAAAAAATAAAAAAGAGAAGCAATCAGGCACTGGCAAAGACTACTGGTATTGAAGAGTAGAACCTCTTGAAGACTCAGAAACTCACTTTGTCATAAAAAAAGGAAACAATTCAAAGAAAATTTCATAGAACAAACCAAATTTAGGTGGAACCTAAGATATAAAATGCAAACCACAAAGACTAGAATGAGTTCCAGAAAACCCCCGAGAAGGATTACTTCTGACGGGGGAGAGGATGATTGCCTCTCTAAGAAAAATTTTCTGAAATCATACACGTGACTGACACTTCCTCAGCTAGGATGTGCACGTGGGTTGTGTGAAGGTAGGGCGCGGGTACACACGTGCAGACCTTGTACAGGCCGCGTGTACCTCTGTGGGTCCTGTAAAAAAAATGCAGTCAAGAAAAGAGACAGAGACAACTGGTATTGAAGACCAAAATCTCTGTTATCTCAGACTTTTGCAAAAACTTTAAAAACAAGGAATGAAACAAGTTTTTTAAAAATACTCAAGAAAAATTATTCCCAGAAACCCTAGAGATCCACAGTATGGTCACCAATTCTGTTGTGAGTGGGAAATCCCTCTACAGACTAGCACTTAGGTTTTTATCATGCATGCAGAAAAGACCTAAAGATTCCTACTTTTTATCGTCATCCCAGACCTAATCCCCATTATTCTTAAGCAAATACATAGTTAAGAAGATCAAGTGAACATACCTTATTTCCAGCGATTGATATCGATCCCTCTTCACACTTGGTCGCTCTTTGACTGCAAATCTCCTCCCAAGGCTGACCTGCATTCACAAAAGACAAAAAAATAACTCCACATGCATTAGATCTTAACATTAATGGGTTAGAGATTTAATCAACATGTATGCAATAAAAAGTGAAAACCCCATATGGTGGGACGATAAAAGTACTTCTTTATTATTAAATTCACTAAAGAAACTTACAATGATGAAGCTGACCACTACTCCACGAACCTGGTCCTAGGATCCTCTTCAACTGTCCTCCAACTACTTTGCTCTATACTTCTCTTTGCACAAGGATGGCTAAAGGTTGGGACAAGGGGAATGCTCAAGTGGGTATAGTCTCTTTACTATGATTGTCCTCCTTTCAAATGGGACCCCTACCCCTTCTTTTATAGGCTAGAAGGAGCTAGGTAATTGGTCGAATGACCAACCATGCATGGCGAAAGGTTTAGTTAACTTGCCCAAAGATGTGTGTTCCATCAACAACTTTCCTTTTTCCGTGCTTTTGTAGGTACACATGGGCTGTATTGGAGCAGCTAGCATGTACACGTGTGCAATAATAGAGCAGGGAGCGTAGGACTTTATAAAGGGGGTTTTTAAGAAGAGTTGTTCAGTAGTGTTTTGGCAAAGAAGGAGTCTGAGATGGCCTGATTCCAGGTAAGTATGTCTGGTGCAATTTAGGGTTATAACAGTTAGGCACATTAGGTAGAGCTGCTGACTGTGTGCATGTCATGAGTTCCGACTGTTGTTCCGGTTCAGTGATGATGGAAGTTTCCGCTCTGAAGTTACCGAAAAAGGTGTTCATTCCCTGCATTTCAAGTGAATTAGTGGAAGTAGTAAATGATTCATTAGTGTCATTTAAATCGTTCACGATGTGCTTGAGTTAACGCTCACGATTAATCCTAATTCTGTTTGGCTTTCCATTCTCTAGTAGCCACAAATCATACCAGTTTGTCGCAAAATATCCATGCAACTGTTCAGACCAATCCCTGCTTAAAAATAAACCATACACTTCAGGGATGTCAACAACAATGATATCAATAATCTGGTGAACCTTAGGATTAGAGGATAGCCCAACAAGTACATTTTTTAATTCACCAATTACCTTAACATTCGTCCAGTAGAGATGAATGATTTTTAGACTGGAAGGTTGAACTTCAACATTGATTTTTTGGCAGACATAAAAAGGCATCACATTTGATGATGCACTAGAATCCACCATGCAGTTATGTACATTTCTATTGAAAATTTCAAAAGTTAATAAAAAAGGTGGGACATTTTTGCGAGTATTAACAACATAACTCTACTGATTTTTAGTTGTTGTTCCTGAAATTACTTTATCTACATTTGAAACAATTTTTTCAGTGAGGTCTCTTTTATCTGAGGGTTCGAGTGTTATTTTAGTAGGGACCTTTTGAGGTGTTTTAGGATTGATTTCTGCAATTTTCTTGCTGTTCAGATTGTTGTTTTTACTGTTTTCTGCAATGTTCTGAAGCATTTTCCGCAGAAGAAAAGGAAATTTCAAAAGTTCATAAACATAAATATTAGCTCCAAGTTTCTTTAAGTCTTCAATCAAATCATATTCTAAACTTGGAGTTGTTGAATTCTATTTTGTTTTAGTTTGCTTAAATTTTTTCTGAGGCACATTAGTTCATATTTCAGAAGAGGGTTTATTTTGAGTTTTACTTCTGGTATTGTAAGGATAGAAAGTTTCAAAATTGGCTTGAAAGATACTGTCGGAAAAATGCCCAAAGATATTGGGAGACGATTCCTCTTCTTCGGTTGTTTCTTATTCAACCACATCTTCAGAATTCTCAGGGGGAACTAAGTTATCATGTGCTTCAAGGATTGTCTGTATAGCGTATTGTAAGCTTTCAAAATTTAGGCCTTCAGGGTTAAGGTTTGGTTGGTTTGAGGGAAAAGGTTTTCTAAAAGGAGGTTTGTAAGTCCCTTTGCTTGAAGATGCTTCCTCAACTGATCTCCTCAAGTTTACAACTTTATTTGATAATTTCTGGGCAATCTTTTGTAAAATTTCCAAATCTGAGTTCTCTGATTGAGTTTTGGTTTGGGGAGGTCTAGGAAGAATTTCTATTTTCATCTTAGAAGACGGGGTTATCTCTGCCTCATTACTAAGATTATCTTTTAGGCTCAAAATATATTTTTCAATTTGACTTGCCTCCTCGAAGGCTTCCAGTAACGTTACATTCTTAGACCTTTTAACCCAAATTGCTACATTCTGGTGTAGAGCTTTGGTGTAATATGTGACAATGAGATTTTCCCGGGCATTGAATCAACGGGGATTCAATTTTTTAATGTGAGGAACCTTTGGTTAAAATATTTTACTTTTTCCTTAGGGTTCATCTTTAAGATGGAGAGTTCCATGACTAAGACTTCGAGAGACTTATCATCTCCAAACTTCTCAAGGAAACAAGAATCAAATTTGTCCCAAGATACAATGGTGTGAGGTTGTTGGGAAAAATACCATGTAGAGGCATTTCCCTCAAACGTGTAAGGAAACAGTCTACATACTACATATTCATGTTCTACACTTTGAAGTCTAATGGCTAGCATGAATTGCTTAGAGTCTGGATTGAATTTAAGTAGCCATTTCTCTGGGTGTTTAGGTAAAGGGTGCTGGGGTCTAGGTATGGCCACAACATCTTGATCGAACGAAGGTCTGGCGGGATTGTTTTGATTTTCCATGGGCGTAGGTGGTGTCGAAGGCTAGGATGGTTCATATGAAGAACTTCCTTCGTCATATGACTCCTCTCCTGAAGAGGAAGGAGATGAATGAGGTGGTGAAGGTGGGATACCATATCCTCCGACTGTAGGAGTGGGGATGTGATCTCGATCTGTGGGGTTTAGGAGAAAACTAGTGCCTTCAAGTTGCTCTCTAATATCAGAGAAATCTAGAGGTTAATTTAGTGGTCGACAAGGTTGTTTGATACAGAACAAAGCACCATGTGTCCTTAGAAGTGACTGGCGAACAATTTCTTGTACATCGAACCGTTGAGGGTTTGATGTTACTGGATCAACGGTAATCTATGGATTATCGTTTGAGGTAGTTTCTATTTGAGAGGTAATGTTGCTGTCATAATGAATTCTTGTTACTATAGGGGAGCGAGTGTGTGGGGGAGGGGTCTTGCGACTTCCACATGCCATCAATTGTATTCAGGCCCTCCTTCTAGTGCCATTTGTTGACGGGCAAAAATGACCGTCCGCCAATTGGAAGAACAAGTCCGATTCGGGGTTGTCTAAGTAGCCCAAGATGTTTGGTATAACTCGTTCTGATGGGTTTAATGGCTCCATTAGCCAATCTAAGAATCATAAAAGAAACAAACAAAATAAATAAATACCTATCTAATTACTAAACACTATATATATATGTACATATGTTCTAATGTAACTGTAGTATATGTATTTAAGCAAAATATAGATAACTCTTATTTATAGACATTATTTACAAGATGCAAGTTTTAATCTAAACTTACAAAAACTCAATGTGAAAATGACTATTTTGAAGAAGTAGATAAACAAAGCACATAAAATATTTTTTGATTTTTCCTTTATAAGTCTTAAACTAATAAAAGAAAATGCTATGAAATGGAAACGTATGGATAGTCAAAAGCCAGACATACGTTCGTATTTCAGTGATAATCAAATAGCAAAAAAAATGCAAATGAGCTAACCTGTTAGCGAGCTAATGATATGCATCCAAACATCCATACGATCAGAGAACATCTAACCGCCTTGTCCAGGAGGAAAAACCTGCAATGAACCTTAAATCTGTTCTGAATAAATGCAGAAAAATAGTGTTCGCGGTTGAGTTTTAATAACAGAAAGAATGATACAAATAGTTACCGTGATCTCATGATTGCAAGTAATTGCATTAAGAAAAATCTGTCAGCAATAACCTTGCATTTAATCTTTCAACGAAAATTAAGGAGAAATCCTGTAATTGAAGCTAAATAGATGATCACACGATTAATATCTGAAGCATCATTTATGGACAACATTTATAAAGGAATTATCCCGAAACATAATAAATCATGAAAACTAAATCTATCAAAACCTATTATCAAATTAGGATAAACAAAACTTAAATGAAGACACCATCCACACGAAGATAAAGCCGAAATGTGTATTGCTATTCCATTAAAGTCTGTAAATCAATCATCCATCTTCTGCCCCAGGTGAGGATGGTTTCATTACAAAAAGCTATAGTATTTAAAGAGTTTAGGAAAACTGAACATCCTATCTTCTAAGATAGAATCAAATCCCAGGATGATTAGGTAATTACAAAAATAGAGGGTAATAAAACCACTCAATATCAAACTATATCTCTTAAGATTAAAAGAGTTTGTTTATGTTTACAAAATGGGCCAAATAAATGGCTAATGACCCCATAAATGCTCCATATCATTATGTCTCCACAAGATTCACGATATCTTGAAAGAAAAAATGAAAATAAAGAAATTTAGATATTCATTTAACCACCATATTCCAATATTTCGAATGAAAATAGACTGGCTACAGAATTTGCTGATTATGTAGCTAGTCTTATTTTAAACAACAACAAACCAATTCAATCTATATTAATTAAGAACAAATCAACAAAACCACACAAATCTTTTACCTTTCAATTGAATGCTAAATTTGGCTCATAAAACCTCAAAATTTATCACTGCTTTGACACACTCAACATTTTTTATTATGATGTTTCCAGTTCTCTTCAAATGATTTCCTTGCCTGTGTGCACTGAACTTGACTCTATGGTTTTCATGTGTTAATGAGTCAATCTGATCTGTGAGGGTCTTGATCTTCGCTTGAAGGGAGGGTACATCTATGTAATATTTTTCTATCCAAAATAAACACACCTCACACCGTGGATATGAGACAGTTGGTTGAGGATACCCATGGCTGTGTGTCAGAATGCTACCACTGTTGTCTGTGGGATCTTTATTGAGTTTGATCCCTGGAAAGCCTTCTCTATGTTTCATGCATGGTGGCAGATTGTCTATGAAATCGTAGGTCTCGCTGAGATCTGGTTTGAGGTAACTTGGGTCTTCTTTTGCCAAGAATTTCTTGATCTCAGAATCATAGATCTCATGGACCTCGATCGCTTTTATCGAGATCATATGATAATTCAATTTATTTTGTAGGATCCTAGAGATTAATCTCTCTACCCTTTTGTTTTTAAACCCTATATTTGAGTCATTTTTAGACATTTTGCGCGAGGGCCTATTTATGGTTTTTGCAAAGGTGTTAGGGAAAACGTACTGCTCGTTCTCATGAAAACCAATGGCTACTGGGTCAACATATTGTTGCTCGGACATGGGCTCATCGAGCGTGGCCCTATCACAGGGTTCCTTAGATGAGGAGACTGTTCTGTCAATGGAAGGGATAGGGGTTTCTTCTAACATGGGCTTATCAACCTCTACGGGGCTAGATGTAACAAAGCCATTTTGAGATAGGAAAGTGTCCCAATCGTCGCCCTGCAATTTTAAATGATGGACTAACAACATTCTTATCAACCAATGATGAAATAAACTAGAATTCAAACATTGTCTCTTATACCTCTTGGCTATTTTGTATAAACTTCTCAATAAATAGAAAGGCATGTTCAACTGGAAATCGATGAAGTTCATTAACAGTCTTATGTGGTAAAGAAAAAAGAGGCCAAAGCGATCTTCACAGGTAACGAATTGCCTTAAAATTGCCAATAAACCGTGCCACCTAGTCTTTAATAGAGATATAGGCATACCTTTATCACAACAATGGATTTTCCTAGAGGTAAAGAATAGACTCCACGACACCTCCTCTAACTTGGAATTTTTAAACCATTTTTTCCCGCTAAGGGGAAGACCTTTTGCCTGGCTCAAAAACTCCTCGGTGATTTCAACTTGAATTTCACCCACTTTGTCTCAACATCCATCGAAAGAGAGGGCGAATTTTTGGGCCTCTTGCAAGTTGTAACCTTGAAATTTCTCAAGAAATTCAAGCCAGCCTTGACCCTTAAGGTCTTCCCTTGCGTTGTCATACAGGAGTAGGGTTTGTGAGCCATTTGGTTCAACATAGACAATAGGGGCCATGTGGATTCAAACAAACAGTCACGGGGGTAACATAAATCACTGTAAGCATGAAGGGTTTCATAAAATAGGAAGAACTAGGGCTAAAACCAAAGAAGTAAAACCCTCGCACAAATGAAATGAAGGAATGAGGGGTCTCATACGAGAATCGGTCATTTTGTGTAATGAATCACTGAGAGTACAGATCAAAGCTTGAGACTTAACTCGAAATTATGGACATGTCATTTTCAAACTTCCACTATCAACAGAGTACAAAATACGACCAGATGCGTTTAAGTATCATCATTGTGTAAAGGGTGGAGTTGCTCATTATAAGCTGCTTGACAAATCAAAGCATAAGAACCATAGAAAGGATTTAACAAGAATCATACATGAAACAAACCCATACCCTAACATCAATCGATTCTTGGTGTATCATTTAAAGGTCTAGAGTATACCTTATACAATGAACAATTTTAAAACAACTATTTTATTGACATGAGATAGGCCTTAAAGAAAAATATCATTCTTAAAAAGGTTTGTATGAAGATTTATTCTCCTAGGGAAATAAGCCTTAAATTCATCTGCAATAAATTCATAAGTTTCAATGCTTTGTTCATGCTTTTAGTCATGAACAAAGCATGAAAACAAGAACTAGGAAAAATCAAAAACCTTTTATAGCACAAAACTCATCTTTCAAGTAGCAATGTTCATGTGATTAAGCAGAGACAACTACAAAATTTATTATTCGTTGCTTTAAGAAGTGAAAATATTGTGGGGCCTAACAACACCATCTTACTGCGTGGTCTATTTTGGCACATCTTCGCATGGATACTTCGTGTAGCCTCTGCTTCCAGTTCTCTAAACCGGTGTCTGAGTCTGTTGCACATGAAGTAATTCTCCGCCAACTAAGTACCTCGTCTGCAGTTGGGTTTACGTAATCCTCATCACGCGTAGTTGTTCTATA
>ML777464.1:383248-396828 GCA_009831015.1 Picea engelmannii | reverse complement strand
ATATATGCACAGATATATGACACTTTGCGACAACACAAGATATATGCAAATTTGGAAAAATGATCCTTTGACATGGACAGGGTCCAGTACCTAGGATACTTTGTTGATGAGCATGGGGATCATGTGGATCCAACCAAGATCCAATTCACTCATGACTGGCCATCCCCAACCACACTCACTAAGCTTCAGATCATTTTAGGTGTTGCCAATTATTATCCCAGATTCATGTTGGGATTATCCCATATTGCATGGTCCCTCATCCAAGTAACCAGGGGCAGTGGTAAGGAAAAGTTTGTGTGGGGCCTATCACAACATCAAGAATTTAATGATTTGAAGTATTTATTGTGCTTAGCCCCAATTATCTCACTGCCCAACCTGCAACAACCCTTTGAGTTCGAGACATAGGCTTTAGACTATGCTATGGGAACAGTTCTCACTCAGCACAGACACCCCGTGGCCTATCATAGTGAGACACTATCATATGTTGTACATAAATACCCTATTTATGACAAATAAATGCACTCCATTTTGAAAACCTTCTTCCACTTGAGGCATTAATTCTTGGGAAGGAGACAATCATCCACACTGATCATAATCCGCTGCAGTTCATGTAGATGCAGGGAAAATTGCAAAATGGCCACCATTAGAAGTGGTCCACATACTTGCATTAGTTCCATCTCAACACAAAGTATAATACATTATGCACCAATCATTCCACTGATTTCCTCATCCGCTCGCCAGTTGCAATGCTCACCATAGTGCTAAAATTCTGTGGTCACTACACCTATGGATTCCCCCAACTCTATGAGAGAGATCCTGACTTCGCCGCCACCTACTAGATGATGGGAGAAAACACAACTGTCACTAATTTCCATCTTCAGGATGAGATGTTGTTCCATCTGGGCCATCTTTGTATTCCATCAAGCGAGTGGGCGAAGTTGATTTGGGAAGCCCACTACAATCGGGTGGCAGGACACTTTGGCATAGAAAAGATAGTGGCAGTGTTGCAACAACATTTCTATTGGCCGAAACTTCGACAAGATGTTAGCAAGTATATTAGGTCTTGTACTACCTATGTCATTGCCAAACAAACCATTAAGAAAAAAGGCATGTACACCCCTCTGCCTACTTATGAAAGGCCCTGGGAATCTATCTCGGTGGACTACATGTTGGGCCTTCTATCAACCAAGCGGGAAAATGACTGTGTTTTTTTGGTGGTTGATCATTTTTCTAAAATGGAAATTATGGATGCTTGAAGAAGAGAATCAAAGAAGAGGCCACTGCCAATATCTTCTTTGAACGAGTGTGGGTACATTTTGGGATACTACAAACCATCGTATCATATTGCGATAGTCGATTCCTCATCACATTTTGGTAGAGCCTATGAACATTGCTGGACACCAAAATCACCAAATCCACTTCCTTCCACCCCAAGACGGATGGCCAAACCAAGGTCGTCAACCAGATGATCCTGCATATCCAGCGCATGTACAATTCCCCACACATGGGATGGGATTCTTCCCCATGTTCAACACACTTACAACAGAGCCATACATAGCTCAATCGACCACAACCCCTTTCAGGTGGTGTTTGGATTTCAACCATTGGGTCCCATGGATGTTGCACTACCCCTTGTAGACACCCAGGAAGATTCATCCCATGCTCAAACTGCAACCAACAAAGCTACCTGGTTAATTGAGTGGATCCAACATATCCACCAATAGGTTCAAGATATTTTGAAAAAGTCCAATGGCAAGTACAAGCAACACATTGATCAACACCGAGTGCTGCACCAGTTTGAGGTTGGAGATAAAGTTTGGTTGCACTTGCAAAAAGAACGCCTTACAGGGACCAATTAGAAGCTTCACCCACTCTTCTATGCACCTTATACAATCACCAAGACTATGGGTGAAAATTATTTTCAGCTCAACATTCACCCCTTCCTTGGATTGCACCCAATGTTTAATGTAGACCTCCTTCCGCCATACTTTCCACCATTATTAGACACCTTAGAGGTAGAAGAACAATTGACATCGACATAGATCAACTATGACTGCATGGAATAGGAATCCATTGATCATATCATGGACACACATGTCAAGGGCACTCACCAACACAAGTTTAAGCTTTATCATGTTGTCAAAGAAAGGTAACTCCTGTACCAAGGCAAGTGGCTCACCCAGGGCCAAATTCAATAGCATTTCCTCATATGATGGGGGAGCTCAACGCAATGGAGACCATTTATTCCTAATTGGGGAGGATTGATCCAGGTTGATATCAATGGCCACTCACCTATTTCAACTAGCTCACATACATATGTCATCTTGGTAGCTTCAATTTTCATCTTGGCAGTTTTTTTCTAGCTTTTTGGGTCCTAAAATGTCAAGGATGTTTTGAGGCCCTAAACATCATTTTTTGGGCCAACCACAATGACACCATAAACATAGTTAGATTTTGAAGGCATAATGTGTATTCCTTGGACAAAACGTTCCAACGGGATATCGTGCGCCTAAAGTGGAGATCATGTGAAAAAGTTACGAACTTGGGAAGTTGATGTACCAACTTACCCAAACGGGGCCCACATGGATTTTGGCGCTTCATCTCCTAGGGTTAGGTTTTTGGATGTCTAGGGTTTTTGCATTCATGTTTGATGTAAAAAATACCTTTGTAGCCTCATTGTACTCATATTCTTGCAAATGAGTGCAACCGTCACATCTCTTCTCAGAGATAAGCTGCCACCATTCTAGCAAACTTGTTTCAGTATGCATTTTACAGTTTCAACATATTTATTTATTGAATAGAAGCCAAGTTCTATTGTATCTTTGTTATTTTTCATTGTATGTATGTGTTCATAATATAGATTTGTATTCATTTCATTCTGCTCATAAAATACAGATCAAAATTCTAGTTCCTATTTAGTTTTTTTTCATTTGGGTAAACATATTTGAACAATTGTGTGAACCATTTTGATCTATTGTTCTATGCATATGGTGAAGTTTCTACATTTGATTGGTCCTTTGTTGAAGAATAATCATCATATGAAGAAGATTTTTCTAACTCTTGAAAATTCATGTTAGGGGATAAGTATTTTTCAATCCAATTTGGTTTTCTTTGATGAATTGTTTTATCCTAAGTTACCTTTCCCTCCAAGTAACTAAGGAGATTATCATTATCTTGGATATTTTGAATTTTTGTTTCATCAAAGACAACATCCATACTAATAATGAATTTCCCACTAAATAGGAACCCTTATCCTTTCTTTTCATCTGAATATCCAATAAACATGCATTTGATACTGTGATTTTACAACTTAAACCTTTTTTCTTTAGGAACTAATCCATAGAAAGTGGAGCCAAAAGATCGAAGATAATTAAATGAAGTCTTATTACCATACCAAGCTACATATGGAGTGATTCCATCTAAGGCTGATGTGGGTGATAGATTCCTTAGATACATTGCTATATGAACTAATTCAACCCAATATTTTATGCTTAACCCCTTGAAATATAACATATACATTTCCATTCCCATTAGAGTCCTATTCATTATTTCTATGACCCCATTCCGCAGTGGAGTACAATAATTTGTCAACTTTCTTTTAATTCCATTTTCTACAATAATCATTGAATTAATTAGAAATGAATTCTCCCCCATTATCTATTCTCAATGTGGAAACCTTATCCTTGGCGGCATTTTAAAATAAGCATTGAAAACGTATGAACTTTTCAAAGGTTCCTAATTTATCTTTCAAAAAAATATACCCAAGTCATCCTTATAAAATCATTAATGAAAATAATGAAGTATTTGCATCCACTAAGAGAAGATTCCATAGGATAAAAAATGTCACTATGTATAAATATAAACATATGTTTTCTCACCACGCACTTGTGAGAAAATTATCCCTCTTTTGTTTTCCAATGATACATACTTCACATTAAGAAATTTCCTTTTTGAAAGTAGGAAACCCTTTAACCATCTATTTAGTTTAAAGTTTATCTAAGATTTCAAATTTTAAATGTCCAAATCTATAATTCCATAATTTGAAGGAGCTAGGAGATAAAATCGACTGTTGCAAAATCTTGTTTAGGAGGAATGATTATACCTTGTATCCTCAAAACTTTTCCATTGTCATAAACCTTCATTAATTTTTTTAAATTGTTCTTTATTGAATTGATTTTTATGAATCCATTTTCCATGATAATTTGATGACCTCCTTGTCTAATTAGGACCAAGGGAAACACATTATTTTTAAGTGTTGGAGCATACCAAACATTGTAAAGTAATACTTTACCAATTCTTGGAAGAGAGAAGTGGACTAGTCCTTTTCCTTGAGGAATATGGGTTGCGTCATCTACCAAATAAATTGGATTAAGTTCCATATTCTGATATGTCAAAAACTAAATCCCTCGGGTAGTAGGACAGTCGGTGATGGAGTTTACTATTAAGTCACTCACTTATGTGAAGTCACAGGTTCAAAAACTCGACTTACCTTGTGTGTCATGTATGGGGAATTGTTGGAACACCTGGAGGTTACAGTGGTATCACCTAGAGGTTATAGTGGTAGTAGTCGGATAACACGACCCCATGTCATGTGAGTACGTGCCCGACTAGTTGTCGATTCCTCTAGTCATAAGAAAAAATATATGTCAAAAAATAATATTTTCTATAGCACATATCTAGAGTATCCCATGTATCTAGTATCCAATTATCTTCATAATACTTTCTTATCAGCTTGTTGGTGGCACCTAAATCTACAAATTCTATCTCCTGATTAGGTGCCAACACATATTCAAAATCATCCTCTTGTTTATCTACATGTTGAGTTGAATTTGAAGCAATAGACTTAGAATGTTGTTTAGAGTGGAAAATTTGCTTATTCTTGGGGAAATTTTTATTCAGTGTTCTACATTCTTCTACCTCATGCCCAATGCGAAGAAATATTTTACACTTTACTTGAGTCATATCTTCACATTTTCTTGATTGATCATTTTTGTTAGGAGAATCTTGAGATATCATAAAATATTGTTTAGTTTGAGTGTTTCTTCCTTTTCCTAGGATTCTACCATGGCTATGACCATGTTCTTGATTTCTTGAATTATTGAATTTTTCTCTTCCTCTAAAAATTTCATTGGATGTGCCTCTTACTCTTGTACTTTCATTGCAAGTGACTCTTACTTTTGAGCTTTCTCCTTTTCTTCAATTGGTAAAGAGAAAATCTTTCCCTGATCTCTTCATTTTACCAAAATTCTTGTCATGTTGGAACAACAAGTCACTAAGGGAAACAAAATTTGATTCTCCAATTTACTAGTGATTTGTAAAGTTTCCAAAAAATGTTTATAAGAGGGTGGAAAACCATTAATCAATATTGAGTTCATAAAACTTTCTTCCACATCCTTTAATCCACATTTTAGTATTTCTTGTCTTATATTTTTTAAACGAGATATGTACTCCAAAACATCCCCCCCTTCAACCAATATTTGTTTAAGGATCTTTGTATGGATATCAACCCGTTTTGATTCAAGTTGAGTATCAAACATTTTATTAAATATTTTCCATGCATTCTAGGCATTCGTTAAATTTTCAATGTGTATAAACATTTCATCAATTACAAAATATCTCAGAAGTGCAAGTGCCTTTTTATCTTTGAATTCTCATTTTGCCAATTCTCTAGTAGCATAGGCTTAATTGGAGCTCTATCACCACTACATACATCTTTCCATAACTCATTATAAATCAATGGGATTTTCATGTGACAACTCCAAGCCTTTAGTTCTTGGTTCAATCTATTTTTTCTAAATTAGTGAATAAGTTTACCAATTTAGGCATTATTCTTATCAACTGCACGCAATAAAAAAAATGAAGAGTATCAAGCACAAGATACATTGTAACCACTGCAAGAGAGAGATATAGGGGTTTTGACTTGACCTTGTTATAGAATTGATGAAAGAAGTCAATGATAGAGTATTCCACTTGACTCTTATCAATGCTTCAATTACAAATATGTTTCAAATCAAGGTACATATATTTTTCAATTTCATCAAACTTTCAAAATTTGACACAATAATTTACTTTAATACAAAATGAATATCCCCAGTTCAAGTGATTTCTTTTTTCAATTACAAGAAGTCCCCCCTTAAACTAGTGAGGATTTTAATCCCTTTTCTTTAATTTTACAAGAATACAATGGTAACAACGAGTCCCATAGGTTTTGAAAAAAATAAAAAAAACATATATCAAGCTGGGAAATATTGACAATCAAGGGATTTGAAAATTCTCTCAATTGAATATAGATCTAGTTATGGTTACTTTTAATTTTCTTGATTTCACATCCATTATAAAATGATTATATCAATGTGAAATAAATATGGTTGAAATCCTATTTGATCTTGATGTTTATCTAAGCCAACAAATCACCATTTTAACCCACTTGATTTAGAGAATAACACCATATTCCAAGGATTAGAAAGAAACCAAAGAAGATCCTTTTGCAGTAACTTCCATTGATGGGCATGAGTATTCTCATGCTTCTTCTTATTTGTCAGACTGGATCGATCACGACTTTTGTAGTTTCAACCAGTTTCATGTCTTATGCAATTTTTGGATACCATGTTAATTATAAACACAGAGCGATTCTTTCGCATTATGAATCTATGACAAACATTGGTCTACACTGGTCTTCTTGAATTTCCAACAAACACCATCATGTTCTATCTTATTTTCTACACACTGCATTCAAAATCTGAAAACATGCCACCCAATGTTTTTTGAGAATTCTAGTCACTAATATTGTATGACATAGAGGAAATCAAAGACATGAGAGATATCCCATCTATATATGAAACACAAGTAAAGGACATGCAAGGGAGGAAAGAAGCATCTATCCTGCCCTATTGAGACTTTTGATATTGTACAAACTTATTTGAAATTTCTTCATTGTCGTTTTCTTTCCTAAAACCATTTGTTTATACAATATTTAATTCATGTTCCTTCAAAATATGCTCCTTATGATAGCAATAACCCTCATGAGTCCCATATAAATAATCATAGTATCTAAACAATAAGGCTACACTTTTCATTTTCATTTTCATAATTCTTGGTTGGAAAATATTCATTGAAGAGTGACCACCCAGTGTAGCATCCATTCTAATGGCATACTCGCATGGATCCCTTTAAAATTTAATTCTACAAACAATTCTTATGTTTACCCTGAGGAATACCTACACCCTTCTACTTCTCATAATACATATGGAGATGGAGATGCATAAATAAAATACAAGTTTCTTTTTTCCTAGATTTTTAGGCCCAATGGACCAAAATTAGATGGATTATGGGGAGATCCATTCGGTTAATGCCAATGAAATGACCCAAATCTTTCCGATGGACTTCCAAAAAAACTAGATTAAAATGGAGTAGAAATTATCTATAGATCTATAAATCTGAAAATATAAACAACTTGTTTTAAATCAATATTTTAGAATTGAAAATACTTTTTGTAATTATGAATGATGAAATGAAATACCTCCTTGAGGGTTTCCTTTGTTTGATGAAGAAATCCAAGCTTGAGCTTTGAAATCCTCTTGATTTAATGAATCATTACTATGACCTTCTCATCCTTCTCATCATGATGACCATCTCATTTCCATTGCTTTGATATCATGTTAACATTCACCAAGTGTCCTTAGATACACAATTTTATTAATCGGGAAAATAAAATTACAAAATAGGTGAGAGACATGGTGTATATATAACCTTTGTAGCCTTATCTCAACATGTCAAGTTTCCTTGACCAATAATGCTAGGATAATCACTATGACAAGGATGTGACAAGAACAATCTATCTCCTAGGGAAATACTTGTCTTCTAGAATAACTTTATTTATTATTAGTCTAGGAAAATGCATATATTAATAAAATTTAGGATTATTAGGCTAACATTAACATCCACAAAGTATTGTTTCATTATCAAGCATGACCCTGAAATAGTATTCTACCCACCAAATCTTGTGGGGGGATCCCCTCAAGCAACCTACAGTTCAATTCCCATGATTTCTCACTTTCGCCCACCCTTGTGTGTGTGTGTGTGTGTGTGTGTGTGTGTGTGTGTGTGTGTGTGTGTGTGTGTGCGTGTGTGTGCGCGCGCGTGTGCGCGCTTGCATGCATGTGCGTGTGCGCGTGTGTGTGTACACACAAATCTCAACATATCACCCATTTACATTTGTACCCAGAATATACAATTTAATAAATACAAATTGTGCTATTAATTTTATACTTAATGTTTCAAAAGAGGGAAACCAAATACTCCATAATAAAGCCATCGAAAACAATTCAACCATTTGTATTTCTCAGTTATTGGGAGGGTTTCTGGTTAGGATTATCTTTTTTCCATGCTCTCCCTATATGAGTCTAATACCACGTCTCTACCTCTTTCTCTCTTATCCTACTATTTGAATTTTTCTTTTGTGTCCTTGATTTTGAAAATCCAATTTCCTTTCATTGGTTTCTCCACCCCCTACCATACCTATTATTCCACTTCAGGATTTGTTTGAGTGGTCCCTTATTAACAAATCAATTTATGATATTATTTCCACCAATACTCTTTAAATATCGATACCTCTTTCCCTTTAGATAGATCCATTCCTTTTATTAACACTTTTTTTATGTGTCTTTCATATTACACAACAAGCAAAAAGTATTGGTGTCTCCATGTTGGAGTACATGCACAACATTCCACTTTTCAAGGGACATCCATGTCTATTTTTAGCCATTCTTAAATTTAGGGGTTGTCTATTTTTAGGAGTGCTATTTATAACAAGTCTAACTTATGGGAATTGACGAAAACTAATGCACATTGGATATGGATAACTTATCCCCTTATGAAGTGCACATTTCCTTTATTATTAATGGAGTCAAACTTATCATTTACTGTCATTTACCACTTAGTGACTTGTAGTATTGACCCATGGCATTGATTAGTTAAGAATTGAACAAATCTAATTAGTGCATGCACACAGAACCCCAAACTTATGTACATTTATCTAGTGAGATTCTATATATTGTACTCATGTTAAGCATTAACATACAAGTGGAATACAAATTGGTTCTTTCATAATATTTTATTTTTGAGTTTTATTTCATTCTTTCTTCTCTCTTTTTCTTGCAATTTTACTAGTGTAGTTTTTTCTTGCAACTAGATCTTGGCTTGTGCTTAAAATACTACATAGTATCAGGAAATAGAGTGGATTGTGAGGAAAACTAACATTATATTGTAGGTTTTTTTAAATATTGAACATCCCAGAGAGAATGGAAAATCCATCTACATTAGTGATTCTTACTCCATCCAATTATTTTTAACGAAAACCCAAGATCATACTTTTGCTAAGGAGTAAGGGGATTTATATGGTCACTATGGGGACATAAGTTGAACCTAATTCGGTTATAGAAAATGAAAAGTAATTCATTAGAATGGATGAGGCCTATGGTATTCTATGCTTTTCTATCTCTCCATACTTTCTCTTTCATGATGAATGTTGTTCAACTCCCAATGAAGTATGGGATAATTTGGATGGATTATTTGGCAAGAAGGATGAACTGAGAGGAGACCTATTGGAGAATGAGCTCATATATTTGATCCCAAGAAAATTCGAGAAATCACAAGACTAATTTTCCAAGTTCAATACTTTGCTTCAATAGAATAAAGCTTATGGCATTGATAGGAAAGATGAGTAGCTTATCCTATCAATTATTTCAAAGCCAGGGCCTAAGTATTTTGTGTTTATTTATTCTTTCCACACTACAAGGATTTATATGGGGAAATATTGGAAGATTCCATCTATGGATGACTTCATAGAATCACTCATTCATGAGTAGAATAAGCTCATTCAGATGACCACTCTCAAGAGATCCAAGGCCCATGCTCTTGTAGTGTAGGATGATAACAAGAAGAACAAGTAGAAATCAATGGATCTTGATCAATATATGAAGAAAGCATTGAATATTATAAGGAGACATTAAACCCCAAGGGAGGAAAATCTAAGAAGGAGAGAACAAAGTGCAACTACTATAATAGAGGGTTTCATCATGCAAGTTATTATATGGTGAAGATAATTGATCTTATGGAGAAATTACTTCAACAACACAACCTTGTAGATTGCATACTGGATAGTGTCAAGAAGAAAACTGAAGACAAGCCACCAGAGGATCAAGGTAAGGGTTATGTTTTGAATACTATTTCTTCATTATATAATAGATGGATCTTAGACTCAAGTTCCTCTAACCATATGGTTGCATCAAAGAATTCTTTTTCTTATTTTGTACCTTGCACTAGACCTCCTATGTTGATGGGAGACAAAACACCTATGAGAGTGTGCAAAGAAGGGAGTGTGGACCTTGATTATGGAATATTTAATAATGTGTTACGTATTCTAAATATATCCATGAATCTCCTCCCTATCTACCAGATTACACACTCAGGTAAAAACAAGTGAGTTGAGTTCACTTCTGATTCAATGGCAATTTCAGAGATGGTAGATGGTTCAAGGGTTTCAGTTGGGGAGGTGGATCATCATTCTAGGTTGTATACCTTTTCTCATTTTTCTCCTAAATATAATTATGTTACTCTTATAATACATGAAAATGAACAAAGTAGAGAAAACCCAGATGCCAAGTTCGAGGAAGGACCCTTGCATGCACTCTAGGAGGAACTGGTTGCACCTTTCTCACCTCTTCCAAATGAAGATCTTCGAGATGATTTTAAACATTCTTTGTATCATATTTCTAATCAGATTTTAGAATCTGATCTATAAGAACATCATCAACCTATTGTAGATCAAAATTTCAAGCTAGGTGTTGGAGATATTACACACTCACCTAGTATTTCTTTTCCTAATGTTGATATTCCAATGTTAAGAATGCTTTCTTAGATGAGAATATTCTTTCTAGAGAATATTTTCCTACAAAATAGGGTGCTCCTCTTTAGTTCAGAGTCAGTTACACTTCATTACACTCAGTTATACTAGTGGATGTCACTCATACATGGAAACCTAGGTTTTATCACTAATAGTTTCATGTGTTTCTCTTACTTCCACAAGTGTGACTCAATTAACTGATGATTGCATGGATCAGTTAACTAGGACTAGGTGGAAGATCACTTCAGTTTCTGTCAGTGAATGTCTAGATCTCTCTAGATCACTACTATGGTGACTTCACTTAGCCATGTAAAGTATATCATGTGTATTTTACCATTTTACTCATACAATGAATGCAATTCTATTGATTATTTTCTCTCATCTCTTCTATCCTTCTCTCAATTTGCAAGCTTTGTACGAATTGTTGTTAGCTAGATTCTATATGCAGGTTTCACCATAATTCTACATGGTATCAGTTCCCATAAGTTGTTAGGAGAAATGTGTGTAGGTATATTATTTGTAGGTCTATAAGGGAGATGCAGTTAGAAAAGATGGATTATTCATTGACAATACTTCTCACGCCTCATAACTACTTTGAGTGGAAGCTAAAAGTTTTGCATCAAATCATATGCAGAGGCTTGTACCAGATTACCATGGATACAGAGGTTGAGCCAACCTTTACTATTGATAAGAACATGTATCTAAATATCATGGATGAGGATTTTGGCCTCCTCTGTGTGTCTATGTCCCCCGAGATTTTATTTCACATTGAATCTTTTACCAGACCAGATGAGATTTGGAAAAAGTTGGAGGATATCTTTGGAAAATAGGATGAAATAAGAGGCCATATGCTTGAGGTTGAGCTTAATTCCTTAGATCCGAGGATTTTTGACAACATACGAGACTTCTTTATGAAGTTCAAGTCCCTCCTCCTTCATCTAAAGGGACGTGGAAAATAAAAATCCACTCAATGTAGTCAGTTAATCCTTTCTATCTTAGAAAAACTTGGTTGAGATTATGTTGTTTCTGTCTCATCATTTCATACAAATAGATTCACTTCAGGAGTAGCCTGGAAAATGCCGACAATGGATCATTTTATTGAATCCCTCATGCATGAGAAAGATAAACTCATCAAAATGGGGATAATCAAGGGACCCAATGTGCATGCACTTGCTGTGCATGAAAGAAACAACACTTCCAATTCAAATTCCAAGCAAAAAGGAAAGGGAAAGGTGCATGTAGAGCCAAATAAGGAAGGGTACTCCACACCCTTTGATGATTCCTTAGGCTCCAAAGGGTGAAAAAGAAAGAAAGGGAAGAACAAATGCGGTTACTGCAACCGTGGTTATCATCCCGAGTCCACATGCATGAAGAAGAAAATTGATTAGATGGCGCAGATTCTTCAGAAGAACAACCTCGAGGATCACATTCCTGAAGCTGCCAAAAAGAAGCCAGGAGATCAAGTCAAATGAGGTAAATCTCATGCACTGATTTCCAGTAACTCTTCTCATGATGCATGGCTCTTATATTCATGTGCATCCCACCATACGACAACAACAAAGAATGTTTTATCTTTTATTTATGGATGCACGATGCTCTCATCCTCATGGGAGATGATACCCCGGCTGAGGTCATTGGCCAAGGGAGAGTAGAAATCCCACACAAAATCTTTGAGAATGTCTTGGATGTTCCAAAACTCTCTGTGAATATACTCTCCATTTATTAGATAACACATTTTGGTATAGAAAAAAGGGTGGAGTTCACACCTAATTCCGTAACCATATATGATATTCATGATGATTCCATGATTGTTATTGGTGAGGTAAACCACCAATATCATTTGCATAATTTTAGAAAATTCACTGCTAAATATGATTAAGATTTATTATTGCCACATGATGATGATACTAGTAGATTATGGCACGATATATTTGGCCATCTGAACTTCAAATACATGCAACAAATATGCAAACATGATATGGTCACCAACTTTCCCAACATACACTTTTCAAAAGGATTTTTTCAAGGACGCGTTCTTGGCAAACATCCTCAAGAGAAGCTTGAGAAAGGGAAGGCCTGGAGGGATTCCTCTTCTTTGTAGCTCATTCACAGTGATATAATGGGACCTTTTCCTCATCCATCAATCAACAAATAAAGGTACGTGCTTACATTTATTTATGATTTCTCACAATAAACTTGGGTGTATTTTCTCGGGTAGAAGTCTGAGGTTTTTTAGCATCTCAAAGACTTCAAAGCACATGAAGAGACTTAGTTCGGGAGAAAGATAAAAATCCTCTACAAAGACAATGGGGGAGAATATGTGAATCAAAATTTCCAACATCTTTGTTTATCGGCAAGTATGCAACTTCAACACACAATACCTTACACTCTGCAACATAACGAAGTAGCCGAGAAGAAGAAAATATCCCTCAAGGAGATGGCCTCTTTCATGTTGCATGCAATATCTATACAACCCAAACTTTTGGATGAGGCACATAACTATGGCAATCACATTCATAAAATATATCCTTACATATTTTTCAAGGACCAGAATCCCTTTGAGGTATGGGGCGACAACAAGTCGAAAGTCACCCACTTCTGAATATTTGGATCACGTGCATGGGCTTGTTGATACTGAGAGGGGGGAAGTACAATTTAAAACCTTTTTCAACTTAGA
>ML777464.1:343061-381933 GCA_009831015.1 Picea engelmannii | reverse complement strand
TCGCGTACCCTCTAAAAAGAGGAAATCATTAGATCCGCATAGTACTGCATGCATATTAGTGGGATATATATATGGTGTGAAGGGTTACAGGTTACTTGATACCTCTACTAACATGATCATCATTGAGTGTAGTGTTCAATTTGAGGAAACTCCCTTACATGCACCATTGGAGTCACATGCAGAGACCTTGATCCAATTATTTTCGGCATGAAATGAGAGAGGATATATAACATAGAAATATACAGATATATTGCAAAAGATCCAATAATATAATAGATATATATCAGATATATAACAAGAGGCACATATATACAGTAATACATAATTTCTATTAATGAGTAAAATGTACAAAGTTGTAGAAATATAGAGTGAAAGACTCGCTAGAATGGTGGCAACTTATCTCTGAGAAGAGATGTGATGGATACTCACATTCGCAAGAAGACGATTATTACAATGAGGCTCCAAAGGAATTTTTAACATAAAGAAAATCCTAAACCCTAACCTCAGAAGATGAAAAGCCAACAATTTTGTGGACACCGTTTTGGGTAGTTGGGTGTATCAACTTCCTGAGGGCGTAACTTTGGCATACAATTTTTTTTTTGGGTGCACAATAGCTCGTTGGAAAGGTATCGATGAGGAGATTCATTTGTGGGGATCAATTAGATACTTTGGCTATCATTGAGGTGCTCGATCACAAAAAGGCATCGTTTAGGCCCTCAAAATGGCCCCAGAAGTTTGGAATTGCTAAAAATAGTAAGTTGTCAAAAAACTATTTTGAGCTAGTTGGAATCGGTGAGTGGCCACCGATATCCACCTGAAACATACCTTTGTATCATTGCCTACACCAGAAATCCATGACGATGATTTCAATCACTCAGATCATGGTTTATATATGAGTTCTGAATTTGATTCGGAAGATGATGAACATGTCAATGATCAACATGTAGATGCCGAGCCACCAAATATGCCCAAGTGGGAACAAACCACCCTACAGGTAGTAGGAGACCTAGTAGATCATAGGAAGATGAGTTCTCAATTTGAGGATCCTCCTCATGCACTCACAACTATCGAACTAGTGATTCCCATGCATTGACACATGGTTCTAGCTTCAAACCTACAAACCTATGTAGAGGCTGTAGCAAATCCCTTCTAGGAAGCCGCTATGCAAGAGGAGTATAAATATCTCCTCGAGAACCAAACTTGGGATTTGGTTTCGCTTCCTTCAAACATGAATATTGTCAGATGTAGATGGGTCTACAAGACCAAGAAGGACGAAGATGGACAGGTGAGCAGGTAGAATGCAAAACTGGTTTCCAAAGGCTTTCAACAAAACCATAGGATATACTATGATGAGACCTTTTCTCCTATAGTAAATATGGAATCCATCTAATTGTCCCTTTCCATTGTGGTAGCCAAGGGGTGGGAAGTTCACTAGATGGACGTGAGAAATTATTTTCTTCACGGGGATCTCTCAGAGGAGATTTACATGGAGTAGCCACATGGGTTCATTCAGAACTCATCCTTAGTATGTTGACTGAAGAAGTCCCTCTATGGTCTTAACCATGCACCTAGAGCATGGTATGAGAAGATGGATTCATAATTTCTCTCTCAAAACTTTGTTAGATGCAAATAAAATTTGAACGTCTACATTATGAGGACCTTAGACTCCCTGCTGATCCTAGTTCTCTATGACGATGACCTCTTCATCACATGAAGTTTAGCCTAAAAAATTGTTGTTGTCAAAGACATTCTGCGGGACAGGTTATGTATGATGGACATGGGTCCACTGCACTATTTCCTTGGTCTTGAGATCAGTTAGGATGCTTCATGCATCAATCTTCTCAGACTAAGTATGCTTAGGATCTCTTGGTTGGATTCCACATGATCGATTGTAAGTCAACAACCACACCCTTTCTATTTGGGGTACAACTTGAGGATGACGTGGATACACCAGTGGTGGAAAACACCTTGTATCAACAACTTGTGGGGATACATCTCTATCTCACTCACACCCGACCATATCTCTCATATGCATTAGGGGTAGTTTCCAGTACATATAGGAGTCACGTGAGCTACACTGGAAGGTTGCTAAACGCATCCTTAGATATGTTCATGGAACCATAGTTTATGGGATCCATTATGTAACATGTTGTGCATTGGATCTCATGGGATTCACTGATTTTGATTGGGTTGGTGATAACACAAATCACAATTCCACATATGGGTATGTGCTTAGTTTAGGTTCTAGTCCCATATGTTGGTCGAGAAAAAAGTAGTCAGTTATTGCTCCATCATCAGTAGAAGCCAAGTAGATAGGAGCAATCAATGTCACTATTCATGCACTTTGGCTTCAGAACTTCCTCATCGAGCTTGGCATATAGTTTCATCGTTCGACTATCATTTGGTGTGACAATCACAGTACTCTCAAGTTTTGTAGAGATCCAGTGTAATGAAAATGGACCAAACACATTGAGATCCATATGCATTACACCAGAGAGATAGTACATGACATGATCACCGATTTTCAGTTCTTTCTATCCACTGGAAAAAAATTGTAGATATCTACACCAGGAAGTTTACTAAGCAAAAGTTCCACTTCCTGCACGATCAACTTGGAGTGAAGGACACAGTTTCTTAGCAATTTCTTTTGTTCCTTATTTATTTTTTGCACTGTACTTTGAGGGTTTTTTTTTCCTTTTTCCTCTATTTTTTCAATGTTTCATTTTTAGATGCATTGTTCAATGGGTACCTAACATGACCTTGGTTTCCAGGACCCATTCATCCTTTACACCCTAAGAGTGTTCAGGGGGGGTGTTGGAGATAATACACACTCACCTAGTATTTATTTTCCTAAGGTATATAGTCCAATGTTGTGAACACTTCCTTAGATGAGAATATTCTCTCTATATAATATTCTCCTACAAACTAGGGCGCTCCTCTTCAATTTAGAGTTAGTTACACTTAGTTACACTCAATTAGACTAGTGGAAGTCACTCATGCATGGAAACCTCGGTTTTATCACCAACAGTTGCATGTGTTTCTCTCACTTCAACATGTGCGACTCAGTTAACTGATGATTGCATGGATCAATTAACTAGGATTAGGTGGAAGATCACTTCAATTTCTATCAGTGAGTGTCTAGATATATCTATATCACTACTATGGCGACTTCACTTAGCCATGTAGAGTATATCAATTGTATTTTACCATTTTAATCATACAATTAATACAATTCTATTGATTCTTTTCTCTCATCTCTCTCATGTCGCGGTTCCTCGGTAGTCTCTTATTTGTCAATGTATTCATTGCAAGGGAGGTTGCAAGTTTGATTAGTGGCGTAGAGTATATCATGTCTATTTTACCATTTAACTCATACAATGAATACAATTATATTGATTATTTTCTCTCATATCTCCTCTCATTCTCTCAATTTGCAAGCTTTGTACGAGTTGTTGTTAGCTAGATTCTCTGTGTAGGTTTCACCACAATTCTACAATAAGGAGGGCACATCATACTTTACATGAAACTAGTTAGCTAATGGGAGAATCTGCCAAGTCACATGGAGCTAGTTATCAATTTTTTGGTACTCCACAAGCACTCATTGCTATTGCAAGAATGTACAATGCTCAACTAGCAGCCAAGGGCTTCTCACATGATGGGACATGCCAAATACGAGGACACATACATGATGGAGTTGTTTGTTTGAAATACCATCCTTCTTCATAGCAACTACATAGTAGTATGGATTATATTTTGAGGGGGAAGGGTTTCTTCCCACTAGGTTTTCCCTCTTTACCTCACCTCTGTCATATTATGCGTTGCATAAGTTGTTTATACATGAGTACCTAGCATGGCTGAAAATTTCCATGACTCATACATCATGTCTACTCCTATGTTGTGTTTCATGGGGGGTATTGGAGTACATGCACAACATTCCACTTTTCAAGGGACATCCATGTTTATTTTTAGCCATTCCTAAATTCAGAAGGTTGGCCATGTTTAACAGTACATGCTATTTATAGCAAGTCTAACACATGACATTGATGGAAACTGATGCACATTGGATATGGATAACTTAGATCCTTGGGAAGTGCACATTTCCTTTATTATTAATGGAGTCAAACTTATCATTTATCGTCATTTACCACTTAGTGACTCATGGTATTGACTAGTTAAAAATTGACTAAATCTAATTAGTGCATGCACACAGAACCCCAACCTTGTGTGCATTTATGCTCAGAGAGTCTATATATTGTACGCATGTCAAGCATTAACATACAAGTTAAATATGAATTAGTACTTCAACAATATTGTCCTTTTGAGTGTAATTTCATTCTTTCTTCTCTCTTTCTCTTGAAATTTTACTAGTGTAATTTTTTCTCGCAACTAGATCTTGGCTTGTGCTTAAAATCCTACACTCCAATCCTATCCCTAATGTTTCTCTTTCAAGCAATCAATGTAAGATTTGGTACTTATTTGAAATATTCCCCTTATTTGATGGGAAGATCCACCTCTTTTCTTGAGAGTTTGATGATATGTTTCCTACATTGATCAAAATGCATAGAGTACTAGAGTACTAATCCATTATTGAGCATGGCCCTGCAATAATAACATGCTACCAAATCTCAAATGTAAATCCCCTCAAGAAACCAAAATTCAAATCCCAATCTCCTTTTCTCTTCAAACATGGACTCTCTTTTTCTCAACACTTTGGTGATATATCTTACAAATCGAACAAAGAGCATAGTGTACTTATCAGTCTAGGATTGTCTCTAGTGTTTCTCTTTCAAATAGTCAGTCTAAGATTTAATACTTGGTGAGATATCCAATTTAAATAGATTTCCTTTGTTCATTGGAAAGATCCATCTCTTTACTCAACCCTTTGGTGATATTTCTCCTAGACTGATTAGAATGAACGAAGTATTGGTCCATGATCATGCATGACCTTGCAATAGTAGCTTGCCCACCAAAGAACATAGAAATATCCCCTCAAGTAGCCACATGCTCATTGTCGCTCAATGTATGTGTGCGCGTGTGTACACACACACACACACACAAACACACATATATGAATTATGCTATTAATTATTAAATGTTTCAAAAAATGAAACCAAATGCTCGATAATAAATCCACTAAGAGAGATGAAACTATTTGAATTTATCGGCTCTTGGGAGGGGTTTTGGTGAGGATCAAATTTTCTCCTTTCTATATTGGTATGAATCTAATGGTCTCTCTCATCTCTTTCTCTCTCATCCTACTATTTGACTTTTTCTTCCTTTTATAGCAATTTTTTCCACACCCTATGCATCATGCTTTGGTGGCCTACCCTTTCCTTCTGCAGACTCAGTTTCCCCATTTTGCTCAGTCAAAAGTAAAAAATTCAATTTTTTTTACATATATGTGGGCTACAATTATACAACCTGCATATACGTAGGTTGCTCCATTACAATCCCCGTACACCGAGATTCCCATCTTGCGGCCTCAAAATCTTAAAAAATATACACCAAATCAAAATTTTAAACTATTGAAATGGAAGAGCAGGGAATGAGTACTTACTTGGTCTAGATGGTTTCCAATTTCATTGACCGTAGCTCCAGAAATTGTCACTGGAAGATCATGGGTGAAATAAGCTCAAAATCACTATACAAGTAAAAAACTCAAAATGACATAGTAAAATTCATTGTTTTTACTATTTATAGAAAAAATTTACCCACTTTATATGGTTATCGCCTTGTATTTCCTATTTTTGAAATGTTGATTATATTAATAGAAATACTCTTTTCTCATCCAATTATATGTTGCAAATGTTTATATTATTTTCCATGGGTAAATTTTCTATACATGTTAATGGATTATGTTAGTTTATATGCTAACATTTCATACATTTTCCATATGCTTGTGTATCTTGGATGTTGAGGACAAGTTGTAGGTATCAGGTTGGATCGTGAGTTCAACGATGGTCTCCTACGAACATCCGTAAGAGGTAGGCTTCTAGCCTTTCTTTTGTTGGCATTTCCATTTATCTAACATGCTTGAGATTTGAGTTGATTTCTTGGCGTCATTCCGTTTGTTGTCGTCCTACTCCAAACCATAATAGAGATTTATTCCTCGTAACATAATTGGTGACTCCACTGAGGAATTGTAATATATTTTGGCCATTGTGATTGCTCCTCTGATCTCACACATTAGGGGGCGTCTGTTATAGACATTTTTTCCACACCCTATGCATCATGCTTTGGTGGCCTGCCCTTTCCCTCTGCAGACTCAGTTTCCCCATTTTTCTCAGTCAAAAGTAAAAAAATCAAAATTTTGTACATATATGCAGGCTACAGTTATACAACTTGCGTATACGCAGGTTGGTCCATTACAACTCACGTACACCGAGATTCCATCTTGTGGCCTCAAAATCTTAAAAAACATACACCAAATCAAAAGTTTAAACTATTGAAATGGAAGAGAAAGGAATGAGTACTTACTTGGTCCAGACGCTTTCCAATTTTGTTGAACGTAGCTCCCAGAATCATCACTGAAATATCATGGGTGAAATAACCTCAAAAGCACTATAGAGGTAAAAAACTCAAAATTACATAGTAAAACTCATTGTTTTTACTATTTATAGAAACTTTTACCCACTTTATATAGTTTTTTCCCTGTATTTCCTATTTTTGAAATGCTGATTATATTAATAGAAATATTCTTTTCTCATCCAATTATATGTTACACATGTTTATATTATTTTCCATGGGTAAATTTTCTATACATGTTAATGGATTATACTAGTTTATATGCTAACATTTCATACATTTTCCATATGCTTGTGTATATTGGATGTTGAGGACAAGTTGTAGGTATCAGGAATTGGATTGTGAGCTCAATGGTGGTTTCCTATGAATGTCCAAAAGAGGTAGGATTCTAGCCTTTCTTTTGTTTGCATTTCCATTTATCTAGCATACTTGATATTTGAGTTGATTTCTTGGTGTTGTTTCGTCTATTGTGGTCCTACCCCAATCCATAGAGATTTATTCTTCATAACATAATTGATGACTACACTAGGGAATTGTAATGTATTTCAGCCATCATGATTGCTCCTATGACCTCCAATTTTTGCCACACCCTATGCTTCATGCTTTGGTGGCCTACCCTTTCCCTCTGCAAACTCAATTTCCCCATTTTACTTAGTCATAAGTCAAAAAATAAAAATTTTGTACACATACATGAGATATAGTTATACAACTTGCATATACACAGGTTTCTCCATTACAACCCGTGTACATCGGGTTTTGTGCTCAAAATTAAAAATATTTCGTATTTTCCATGCCAAGTCACGAGATCCATGATCCTCGGCCCTTCATTTGTTGAAACCACTCTGATTCGACCCTTCAATTCCCTTTGGAGGCTATAAATTGAGCCATATACAAGCCTCGAAGGAAGAGAAAAAGTTAAGAGCAAGTACACTCTGGAGAAATTTTTCCTCATATTACATCCTTGAGTCTGCATCCCTTAGTACTTTAAGTCTGAACTCTTCTTGTGTTGAACCCCCAAGAATCAAGATCTCCCTAMATTGTGAAAGAGGAACCCAAGTACTCATAGAAATTGTGAGCTTTCCTTGTAGAGGATTTAAGTGGTGAAGGCCCAGGTGGAGGGACTTGGTTTTTCGGTTTCAATGAGTTGTTGATACAGGAGGTTGTCACCTATGTACTCCTRTTGATTATATTAATAGAAATACTATTTTCTCGTCCAATTATATGTTGCAAATGGTTATATTATTTTCCATGGGTAAATTTGCTATACATGTTAATGGATTATGCTAGTTTATCTGCTAATGTTTCATACATTTTCCATATGCYYGTGTATCTTGGATGTTGAGGAAAAGTTGTAGGTATCAGGTATTGGATCGTGAGCTCAACGATGATCTCCTACGAACATCYAGAATAGGTAGGCTTCTATCCTTTCTTTTGTTGGCATTTCCATTTATGTAGGATACTTGAGATTTGAGTTGATTTCTTAGTGTCGTTCCATCTGTTGTGGTCCTACCCCAAACCATAGAGATTTATTCCTCGTAACACTTCCACTTCCTTGATTTTGATAATCCCATGTCCTTTTGGTGTCTCAAATCCCTACCATACCTCTTCTTTCACTTTTAGGGTTCATTTGAATGGTTGTTGTATCAACAAACCCCTTTATGATCTTATTTCCTTCTCCAAACAAACAATAAATCATAATCTTTGGTTAAATACTTGAATATTAATGGTTGAAAAGGTGGAAGAGTGGTCCTATTATCAATATGAATCCAACGACACTAGATCATGGAGTCTTTTACTTGAAGGGCCATGATTTGATTTGTTGTTTCCATGGTCTCTAACCTTTGGAAAAAACCATCATAGGTTGGATTAGGGGATCATGGAAGATAAAATATAAGTCTAAGATATCTCTTTTAGGAAAGGGATACTTTCTAGTTGTTTTAACTCTTCTCATGACATATAAATGATGTTCAAATTATGGGGGAGTGCCCTTCATCCAGAACATGAAAATCCTATGAAGGATCTAGTTTGGATGAGGCTTATTTTCCTTCCATCTAAATTCTAGAATGATTTTGACTCCATAAGGATTAAGAATTATTGGGAACCTATGTTGAAATGGCTTCAATAACTCAACAAAAAAGGATGACAACCTAAACACTTATTTGTATAGAGATATATTAAAAAACCCTTTCCAAAAATCATGTATCTAGTTTTTAGAACAACATGTTAGACTCAATATACTAATTATGAGAACATCCCTTTTAAATGTATAGTTTGTATGAGTATGTTCATGTAGTAAATGTATTCAGTCAACAATCTCAAGAGAAAGAAAAATGATCCCAAACCTCTTATGATAATGTACTCATTACCAACAACCATGAAAATTTGCTCGGATATTGATCTGTGACGTACCCATCGACCCAAGTACATTTATTTTCTCCTCCTTGGGAAAATTCAAATTTTTGTTACCATTATTTAAATCTAGAAGCCCAATACATGTGCATGCAATTACCAAGAACATGCTAAACTATAAAGGAAATGATTAATAATCCATGCACAATATGAATAACAAACATGCACAATTTAAACACATATAAGAGATGAATAATACATATTGGAATATATAAATTACAAAGAAAAAATAGAGAGCACTTATCTTTAAATAAACCATTCGCCAGCTAGCTACAGACGTCAGAAGTTCCACCTAACCATAAACACTGCTTTTCTAGCTCTCAACAGCAAGTCACCCTCGAGCCATGGCTATGAATCTACACGGAGGGATCCTAAGCCGACTCTAACAAACACAACTAGCTATCAATCTCTCATAGTTTTAACAAACACAAAACAATCCTAGTATACCATCTCTCTTCCCCTTCAGCCTACACAACCCAAAGAAGTTCATGCAATAAAGCACCACATGGCTTTCCCCAAGAAGTTTATGTAACCACTTTTCTCAACTAAAACCAAGATGGGTAAATAAAATATAATAAAAAGACTTAGCACCTTTATCCCCTCTCTCGTGGAACCATAATCCCTTATCTTCGTCCTTGTCCATCTTTCAACTAACAATATATTTTATTAATATACTCAAACTGTTACATTTCTAAGCACTCCAACCTTTCAACTTTACAAACACTCTCACATTTTATCAAATAAACAAAATACATTATTAATTCGAAGACTCAAATCCAAGATATTACACCTCTCAATAAAAATAACAAAACTATTGTAAATATATCCTTGGATCTAATAAAAAAATGTTCTAAATCTAAATAGTTGGATATAATAAAATACAAGGTCTAAAACCAATAGAAATAAAAATTAAACAAAAGAGAGAAACACGAATAAGCTTATCCTAGTTCTCAAGCTTGGATCATATTAAAAGAGAATACACGTAAGAAAAGGAATGGTGAACATTGGCTTGTGATGTAGGCACTTGCTTAATAAAAGTAATTTTGGAACTTTAAGGATGGGAAATATATCCTTAAGGAGGAACCAAGAAAAATAAGAAAGACAGAACAAGGGAAAATATGGGAGAATGATGATTTTTTCACATTCATGAAATCACAAATTACATGTAAGAAGCATTATGAATAAACAAAATTTCAATAATTAAACTATTTAAAAATATTTGATCACCCTAACAAATGCTTCATAAAAGGAGCATGAAAACATGAGATCTCAAGGAAAGGAGGATTTGGTAGAGATAGATGTCACGAAAATATGCCCCATCATTATTCACTTTTTGTACGAATGAGATTTGCGACTTGGTCACTAATGAGATAATATTGGATATTAAAAGAGAAGAAGAAAAAATGACAACAGACACATGCAAGTTCAAAATGGACATCTAGGTGGTGGACCCATGAATTTAAGTTAGGGTCTATTGAAGAGTTATCTCATTATTTCATTTTGATATGGAACTTATTTAACTTAAATTATTATCGTTTATTTAATAAATAATATTTTAATATTTTTAATTTTTAATTTATATTTTTTAAATAAGAAAAAATTTAAAATATAATAAATAATAAATAATATTTTAATATTTTTAATTCTTAATTTCTATTTTTTAAATAAGATTTTTTTTTTAAATATATGTATATTAAAATTTAAAAAAATATATATTAGTTTTGATTTTCATTCTATTTAAGTTAACAACTTTTAAAGATGTAATAATGTGTACAGTAGAAGTAACACTTACCATGAATTTTTTATTTCAATAAAATCTATACAATTTTGTAATTGAGATGTAAGATTTTTGCGTATCAATATTTGTTGTTGAATGTTATTTATGGATCTGAAATCAAAATATAGTTGGGATTAATTGGACATAAGGTCCATAAAGTAATTTGTACTAGTAAAACGCAAAAGGTTTATAATCTATTTATTCTCATGAACCCAAAATATTATTAAATTAAGTTAAATAATTGGGTCTATAAGACACATCACACACCTTAAGACATACAGAGATGAATCTATTTGAGGACTCAAAAGGTTAATAATTGGGTCTATAAAACACATCACACATCTTAAGACATAAGGAGATGAATCTATTTGAGGACTCAAAAGGGTTATAAAATATGATTGATTTCAACAATGACATTATGGAAAATTTATGCAAGGTAAAGAATATAAAGCTTTAGATCTAGTTGAGTTCATGGATTTGAGATGATTGCGAAGTAAAAAGATTCATCTTAACTTTGGATCTACTGTACGCTGAGAGACATCAAACCCCTTGAGGTGTAAAACTTTCCCAAAGTTTTGTTTTCTAAAAAGGTCTACACCTTGAGAGATTTGATGCCTCACAATGCATGATAATTTCAGAGATAAGATGGATCTATGTTGGTTCTTAAGATACATGTGTGTGTGTGTGTGTGTGTCAACTCAATGTTGAGCAGAGAAGGAATTACACATCTCCCTTAAACTAAGCACCACACTATTGCTATTGAAATGTTTTAACCATAATAAATCTTTTATTGATAACAAAATATTTTACTTAAAGTGGGCATCGAAATATTTTATTTACGACAATATTAAAATATCTTTTTGTTATTAATTTTTTTTTAAATGTCTCATCCCAACTCCATGTTGAGAACATACGAGATATTTTATTAAGGTGGACAATGGAATATTTATTTATGAGGGAAGAATGGAAATGATTCAATTGAAATTCATTGTTGTAGATGATGATGCTCCCTAGGATAAAGAGGAGAGTTGTGACAAACTTTCAAAACTCAATGTATAATGCTCAACATAACTAATTTCTCAAAAGGAAGAATGAGTTTTTTTAGACACATGAGGGTATATCTAAAGAATTATCTCATTATTTCATTTTGATATGGAACTTATTTGACTTAAATTATTATCGTTTATTTAATAAATAATATTTTAATATTCTTAATTTTTAATTTATATTTTTTAAATAAGAAAAAAATTTAAAATATATGTATATTAAAATTTAAAAAAATATATATTAGTTTTGATTTTCATTCTATTTAAGTTTAAAGATGTAATAATGTGTACAATAGAAATAACACTTACAATGAATTTTTTATTTCGATAAAATCTATACAATTTTGTAATTGAGATGTAAACATTTTTGCGTATCAATATTTGTTGTTGAATGTTATTTATGGACCTGAAATCAAAATATAGTTGGGATTAATTGGAATCAAAATATAGTTGGGATTAATTGGACATAAGGTCCATAAAGTAATTTGTAGTAGTGTAAAACAAAAGGTTTATAATCTATTTATTCTCATGAACCCAAAATATTATTAAATTAAGTTAAATAATTGGGTCTATAAGACACATCACATACCCTAAGACATACAGAGATGAATCTATTTGAGGACTCAAAAGGGTTATAAAATATGATTGATTTCAACAATGACACTATGGAAAATTTATGCAAGGTAAAGAATATAAAGCCTTAGATCTAGTTGAGTTCATGGATCTGAGATGATTACGAAGTAAAAAGATTCATCTTAACTCTGGATCTACCGTATGCTGAGAGACATCAAATCCCTTGAGGTGCAAAACTTTCCCCAAGTTTTGTTTTCTAAAAAGATTTACACCTTGAGAGATTTGATGCCTCACAATGCATGATAATTTCAAAAATAAGATGAATCTATGTTGATTCTTAAGATATGTGTGTATATCAACTCAATGTGGTGTTAAAACATTAAGTTTGAAATCCCCCTTGAACTTATCACTCGAAAGGGGTCTTAACTCTAGTTAGATGGTGCAATAGGTCCATAAAAGAGTTGTGAAAATTAAAGTACAAAGAGTTTGATATCCATTTGAGCGAAGAAACATGACATATTTATATTATATTGAATTAATTTGAAGTCCAGATTTCTGCACACATAAATACTTTAAAGAGGAAAGTCAAAGAATTGCAAAGCTGCCATGCAATAGGTCCATAAAAGAGTTGTGAAAATTAAAGTACAAAGAGTTTGATATCTACTTGAGCGAAGAAACATGACATATTTATATTATATTGAATTAATTTTAAGTCCAGATTTCTGCACACATAAATATAATTTTAAGTCCAGATTTCTGCACACATAAATACTTTAAAGAGGAAAGTCAAAGAATTGCAAAGCTGCCACATTAGAAATACAGCCAATCAAGGAGTGGCCACATCAAGGCCATTTGAAGTACACATGAATTAAAAAAGTGCCATAGGGTAGTTAGGCCCACCATATAAAATCTCATAGATTTATCATTCTTTTCCATTTACCTTCATTGGATGATTTCATAGTAAATTCAAATTTGGTTTATATCATTTAAGTGAATATATAGTTATTTGCAGATTATATGATGAAGCACGAATATGGATCATCCTTATAAAGGTAATGTGAAACCACCGACCATATATTTCAGTGTATTTGAGTTCTCTCATTCTAGATTTGTGATTGGCTATTGACTATATTTCGATAGTTGAGTAATGTGCGTTTTAGTTGCTAGTAGTTACCTTATGGGAAGAACTCACGGGCCATGAGGATAATGGAGAACCAAGTTATTTGTTGCAATACTTGTAGAATACTAATTTTCTACAATATTTTTGTAGAGTAAGGATATAGATTCTAAGTATCAATAAAATGAATGATTTTATATTTTACATGATCAAGTTGTGAAGTTGTGAGTGGTTTGAGTTGTTTCATTTTGAAATTTAATATGGTTTAGAAGATCGCACATCGGTTAAGAAGATCAAGCATAGGTTAGTTCTATGAGTTATGAGTGTTTTGCTTTGCATTTTTAAATTTAAATTTAATATGGTTTAGAAGATCAAGCATAAGTTAGTTCTATGATCATTATTGGATGTTAGCATTTTTAAAATTCAAATTTAATTTGAATAATAATCTTTATTAATGTTGGGTATGTGTTAATTTTTTTTTGCCTCGAGAAACGTGACACTTGTCTCAGGAAACGTGTCATGTATTTAGGTGGTTTTTCGGCACATGGTTTTTGCCAATGGTTTTCTATTTCCGGTTAAGGAATTAGGGTTTTGGACTAATCCAGGTCACTGGGTTAGGGTTTTGGATGCCGTTGGCTCCTATATGTATATTGTATTGTAAACAATGTATCACAATGAATAATATAGAATATGCTGGTTTTCTCGGTTTGAGTTTCCAGGGAAAATTCTTTGTGTAATGTTTGTATTTGTCATTGTATCTTTTCTGTTCTTTTTCTGAATATTTGTTTGCAGTAGATATTGTACAAGGTTAGAATTTACAGTTATAATATTTGTAGCAATTGAATTTAGATTTGTATATAGTTTCTGTATTATAATTATATTATAATTTGATTTCTTGATTATTTAAGTTTATCTTTTATAGTAGCTAATTTACATATTTATGTTTGTCATTATCTTATAGCAAATTTCATCTTCTGGTTTCATATTAGTATATTTTTTGAATGTTTTTTCCCTAACTTTTGTTTATTTTGAAAGTTGTTTGGTTTTTCTTTCACCTATTTTATTTCACATGTTTCACATAGTAGGTTTCTTTTAATATAACAAATAAAACACATTGTTCTTACATATTTAGGTAGCCATAATTTTAATTGGGGCAAACATTAAGATATGTAAACTTGTAATTCAATGTTTTAAGTTCATTTATCCACATATATTGCTTTTTGATGACATAAAATTCTCGCCAACAAGATGCTAGTCCATAAGAACATTGAGAATATTTGGCACAATACTTATCCATTAGTAGACAGATATAGTCATGTTTCCTTTACCAACATTCATAGAATCATTGTCCTATGCTACAATGACAAGTTAAGTTATGAAGAGCCATAATATATTTCCTTCCATCCGTCACTCATAATAATCACATACACTCCATGAGATGATGAAGATCAATTGGTCCACTTTTGAAGTGTTTAAGTGTGGGTGAGCCACCCACGACTCTAATTAACATGAGTGCTCAATCATAAAAGGGAGAAACTTGCTCCTTTTTGTTGGGATCCTCCCTAGGGGTGTAGTGGGGGGATGAAAGACTTATTAGAGTAATAATAGTGGAGGGCATTCAATGTAAAGTGGACTAGGTTCACTATGTTTTTTATGATTAAATAAGACCCACTATAGTATTGAATAAAAGTAATGCAACCACATTAAAGAAAGTCTACTAGGTAGTTAGGAGGTCTTTATGATTAACATTTTCTTGCTAGTTATAAATAAGGGTGGAGTCATTCTTATGAGATGTGTCATGTATGGTTGTATTTGGAGCTTTTCTCAATGAAAGGTTGACCCACCTTAAGAGGCAAGCGAACATTCATTTCTCTCTTTTGATTATCATAACACAAGGGTATATTTCACATATTCCATGAGGCTATGGAATGTTTTTTCATGTATTGTATTTGGAGCTTTGCTCAAAGAAAGGCCACCTCGCCTTAAAGGGAAAGTGAACATTGTTTTAGTTCTTCTAATTGTCACAATACAAGGGTATATTTCACATATTCCATCTTATTTGTCCCTTGTATCTAGTTTTCTGCAATTACATTCTCTATATACTTAGTTTGTATTCCATAACCCTTAGACTTGGAACACAAACTAGGTATACATAATTTAATTGTAGAAAACCATATATAAGAGACAAATAAGATGAAATATGTGAGATATACCCTTGTATTGTGACAATTAGAAGAACTAAAACAATGTTCACTTTCCCTTTAAGGCGAGGTGGCCTTTCTTTGAGCAAAGCTCCAAATACAATACATGAAAAAACATTCCATAGCCTCATTTTATTTTTAAATATATTTTCAATAAAAAAACCCTAACTGATCTATAAACTACTGTGGATACTCCACTAGAACAATTTGTCACAAAAAATCTTGTATGAGATATTTTATTATGTAGGTTTATTTCCTTAGATCTCATATATATTATCACTAGCTTATTGCTTGAATTTATGAAGATAATTGAAATGTGAAAAGGAAAGAACAAGCAAATTATCACACCACCCACACATATGAAAACAACATGTATACTTGGAAACCCAATATGGGAGAAAACCTAGCTAGAAGTTGAGGCCTATTTAGTTATGAAAATGAAAATACAAAGAAAGGGGCACTCAATATGGAGCCGACTTTAACACTGTGGCTTGAATGGTTGTTATAGAATCTTCTTCCTCCTCTGTTATGCACTCAAAGCCCACCCCTAGATGCTCTGCTCAACTATGGAACAAATACAATGCTAGAATGACATTCCCTCTCCTCCTAGCAACCCAATATTTAACATAGTCTGATGGTTGTCTAGGGTTAAGGATTTTGCATGCTTCAACCTTCAATTAGTGTTAGGGTTTATACCTTCTAAAATATTCTTGAATTTCCACATGTGGCTAGACCCACACATGAGTAATGGCAATTGTCGTGGCATCCACTCGGTACCATGTTGGTCAACAAGGTAGGTCAACTTGCAAAAGGCATAACTTCCACACACAAACTCTGATTGAGGTGGTTTTCACATCGTTAGAAAGGTCTTGGTGTGTAGAACAACATTGAGGGAATGAGAGATATTCTCACAAAGTTTTGACCCCAAAAGTATCATTTGATTCCTCAAAATGGATTTGGAATGTTTCAAACCTCAAATCTCCAAACTAGGACCTATCACTAAAATGGGCCCTGCAAGCCAATTCCTCCAATTTTTCCACCCAAAAATTACCAGGATAGATGAAAACGTATATAATGATCCATTCCAAATCACTAACTACTTGAGGTCCCATCATTAATGGGTACCAACTACCTAGCGGGCCTTATAAAGTGGACCCTTTTACTTTAAATAACTATCCACTACTATCTAATGGGCCTTATTCGAAGAGGATAGCCACATGTATCAATTGAATAACTCCTAGGTATCCTAAAGTACAGAGGTTAGAGAAAGACCCTAAAATTCCCCCCCACTTCAAAATCAATGTTGTCCTCAAGGAGATGAGGAAATTGCTGCTGAATTGTTGTTGGTTCCCATTTGACATCTTTGGGCTACATATATTTCCATTGGATCAATACTTCTCAAACTGTATGCTAGCACAATTGACACTCTCTAGTATTGAATACCACTTCCAAATAGATCCAAATGGATCATTCTTCATCAATTTTTGGTAGGTTTGTTTTCACATTGCACTTTGATTCCACTACCTTCCTTAGACAAGACACATGAAAGACTGGATGAATCTTGAAGTGGGTTGGAAGAACAAACTTGTAGGCCACTTGTCCAATGTGCTGGATGATATTATAGGGTCCATAGAACACACAATATATCCAAGAATAAGATGGAAAATCCCCTTTACTATATTATATCAAAATACCCTTAAGGTAGAGAAACACCTTACAATGATTATTTTATGGAAGAAATCCACTCTTGTTCACTTGCCTCTTAAGTTTGGGAAACCTCTCAATTAGATAAGATTCAAATAAAACAATCTTCCAAACATTTCATAAGAAGAAATACATCCTTATTTATAGTTAGCACGAGAACCGTAATCCTAACAACCTTGTAACTATCTAGTGGACTTTCTTTAATGAGGCCACATTACATTTATTCAATACTAACTAACATGGGCCTTATTTAATAATAACAAACATGGTTGACCTAGTCCACTTCACATTGAATGGTATCCACTATTATTACTCTAATAAAACCTTTGACCCTCCATTACACCTATAGGGAGGATCCCAACACTCCACCCCCCTTGTAAAAATTTTACCCTCAATGCTTATTGTTAGGAGGTTCAACCATAAACCAGGGTCCCATGGACGAGTGATGACTGTAGTGCTGAAATAAGCCAAGGAATTAGGGTCCTATGTACAAGTGATATCCACCATGTTGAAGTAGTATAACAAGATCCAACATAAGCATGGGTCCCATGTAAGAGTGTTGACCACCATGATAAATTATCCAGTGTCCCATGTGCAAGTACCAATTACAATACTGAAGTAACCCAAGGAGCTCATCCATAAACCTAGGTCCCATTTCCAAGTGCTCATGTTGACTCCCCATTGAATATTTCTAAGCTCAATACGTGGAAATGGTGCTCCAAATGCTTAACATGTTCTTATGGATCCAAATATATAGATCCAACCATATCAAAAGATTTCCCACATAAGTGCAAAAGGTTGAACATGGATTTGGAAGGCACACCACTACTAGAGAATAAGAAAGTGGAAAAGTAGTATTCATAGTTGGAATCCGACTTCTTGAAACAATTTTTTATCCAGATTGGATCATTTTATTATTTTTCATCTACCTCGATGCTTTCAGAGGAAATAATTGGAGGAATCAGCTTGCAAGGTCATTTTAGTCACAGGTCCTAATTTGTAAAATTGGGGTCCATAACCTTCCAGAGCCATTTTGGCATCAAATTTTTTTTTGGGGGTTCTAGTGTTTAGAAATTTTTCCCACACACTTTAAGGTGTTCTAGACTTTGATACCTTTCCAACGATGCAAACCGTGCATCAATCGAAGTTCGCATGCAAAATTTATGCCTCCCACAAGTTGACCTACCGTGTTGACCACCATGGTATGAGAGGATACCACGTCACCCTCGTTACTCATGCATATGGGGCTAGCCACGTGAGTCATTTCAAGAATATTCTAGAAGGTCCATAACCCTACCACATTTAAGGGTTGAGGAATTCAAAAACCTACCCCAAGATGGCTATCATGCTATGTTATATTGAGCCACTAGGAGGAGAAGGGGTTCCATTCTTTTGGATTGTATCTTGTTCCATAGTTGAGAAAAACATATGAAGAGTGGTATTATATGAGCATAAGAGAGGAGGAAAGATTATGTAGCAACCATACAGACCATATGTCAAAGGAAACTCCACAAAGAGTGCCTCTCTCTTTCTACTTGCATCATTTCTATACTAGAGAAGAGAGAGCAGAACAACCTCACCTTCTAGCAGGGTTTTTTCTTGCATTGGGTTTCCCAGGTCATATCTTGTATTTATTTGTGGATGGTGTGATCGTATTTTATTGTTCTCTATTTTTCACATTCGATCTATTTCATGTATAAGTAGAAAATTAGTAACTAAATATTCTAGAGATCTAAATGGAAAAAATAACCTTAATAGTAAAGATTTTTAGTATTTTTATTAGATCTGTTGTGACAAATTGTTCCAATGGAATATCTGCGACAATTTATAGATCATATTGGTATCAGAGAAAGTTTTTCTTTTGGGTATTCATGGGAAGTTGCAGGATCTAGGAATCAACTAAAGAGAAGTCATAGAAACCATAGTGATGGAGGACGAGTCTATTCATAATAACCCTTGAGATCCAACAAAAGAAAGATTTGAGCAGTTGGAAGCGTAATTTTCCGACATCAGTCGCAATATGAACCTCTTCATGGTGGATCTAGTAAGTAAGCTTGGACCATTCGAATATGATGGAGGCTCTAACTTAGAGAATAGATCAGAGGGGAAATCAAAAGATCATGAATACTTGGGAAAGGAGTCATGAAAATAATCCAAAAAAGAGTAGTCGAGTTCGAGTGTTGTGAACCCTTCACAGTACTTATTCAATATGGAAGCAAAAGTGGACATAAAGCCATACCAAGGTGATATTGATGCATTAAAACTGAATCATTGGTTGCAACAACTAGAAGTTTATTTTAGCATTCACCATATAGATGAAGGGTAGAAGATTTCATTTTCTATATTGAAGTTAGAGGGCCATGCTTTAACCTGGTGGGAAAGCCACACATAAACACTTAGGCTAGAGGGTGATATGCTAGTAACTAGGTGGGAGGACTTCAAAACACTCATCAAGTCCCAATACTACCGTATCGGGTATGTAGAGGACTAATGGATATGGTGGCAGTACTTTAGGCAGAGGGAGGGGAAGAGTGTACATGAGTACAACACTAAGTTTAGAAACATGACCATCATGCTGGGTATCTCTCCCAAGAACCCACATGTACTCCTCAAGTATTTGGGGGGTTTACACAGTCACGTACGAAAGCAGGTGATGCTCTTCAAAACAAGAACAATGGATGAGGCGTGTGTACATGCACAATACCTCAAAAACATAGGCCAAAAGAAGGGGCAACCAAGTGGTTTGAAGAAGAAAGAGCACTAGGAAGCTTCCAAGGAGGGGAAGAAGAAGTGGAAAGGGGGGAAAGATAATAAGACAATAATCAATGCACATCAGTCCAAATATCCCAACAATCATTGCAATCATTGCAACATTGATGGCCACATCGAGGAAAAATGTTGGAAATTGGATCTAGAGATAAACCCGAAGAACTACAAGAAGGAAGGAAAGAAAACGAACCTTTTATCCACATATTCAATTAATCATGTTGAAATTAGCTTGGGTGTGGATGAAAATATTGTCTACACATCTGTGCAAAAGGAGGTGAATTTGAGTAGCCTTCATCACCAAGAAGAGAAGGAGATGACCAAGCTCTTCCACATCAAGATTCATGTCAAGAAGACCAAGATAGATGCTTTGTTCAATTATGATTCACAGGATAATCTCATAGCAGTGGATCTGGTCAACAAGCTTAGATTGGACGTTCGTGATCATCCTAGCCCCTATACATTGGGTTGGGTAAACAAGGATCCAAAGATAAAGGTAAAGAAACAGTGTAAGATTAAATTTGTTGTAAGTGTTGATTTTATTGATGAAGTGGAATTGGATGTAGTACCCCTTGATGTATGTGGAGTAGTGTTTGGAAGCCCCTACATCCTACATGTATACGAGGGATGAAATATTCATGCAGAGTGCCAACCAATACCGACTAATTAAGGATGGGAAGTTCCACATCATTAATGCACATAAAGGAAAGTCAAAGATCTCACTAGTAAGTGCCAACCAAGCCAAGAAGTTGATTAGTTCTAGTAAGAAATATGCTTTTCTTTTCTTAAGATAAAATTAGTTCAATGATGAGTCAATGAGAGTGAAGGAATCCCTAGAGGGGTGTACTAAAGAGAAGAAACATCAGTTGGAGGAGTTGCTACAAGAATACAAAGGAGTGTTCAAGGAGCCTAAAGGGATACCATCAAAGAGGGATGTGGAGCATGAAATACAGTTATTTCCAGACTCCCCATTGCCAAATATTGGGATGTATAGACAATATGTTGTAGAAGTGAATGAAGTAAAGAAGAAATTACAACAATTGTTGGAGTAGGGTGTGATTTGACCAAGTACCTCACCTTGTGGGTCACCCACCATAATTGTGCTTAAGAAGGATGGGACTTGGAGAATGTGTATTGACTATAGGGAATTGAATAAGATTACACTTAAGAATCGATACCCTCTGCCAAGGATCGATGATATGTTGGACCAACTACAACATGATAAGTACTTCACTAATTTGGATTTTAAATCAAGATATCACCAAGTATGATTAAAGGAAGAAGATACTTGGAAGACCGCCTTCAAGACAATGCAAGGTTTTTATGAGTGGTTGGTTATGTCATTTGGTTTATGCAACGCACCAACTACATTTATGAGAATAGTGAATGATGTTTTACACCCTTATCTAGATTCATTTATTATTGTTTATTTGGATAATATACTGGTTTATAGCACTACCTGGGAGGAGAACGTCTCACATCTTATGCAGGTGTTAGAGACTCTGAAAAATCACCAACTGCTGGCCAATCTCAAGAAATGAAAATTTTCTCAGCAGTCTTTGGTGTATTTGGGGTATGCAATAGGTGGAGGGGAGATCAAGATAGATCCTACAAATATGGAGGCCATCATGAAATGGCCAATTCCTACAAATGACACTAAATTTAGGAGTTTTTTTTGGGCAACACAATAATTTCAAAAGTTCATAACTTCATTTTCAGTAGCAACTGCACCACTCCATGCCATAACAACCAATGGCAAGAGTTTCCAATGGGGTAAGAATCAACAAAAGGAATTTGATGAGATGAAAAGAAAGATCAGTAAAGAACTAATGCTCACACTACCAAATTTTCAAAATCCCTTCGAAGTGGAAACATATTTAAGTGAGATTGTCATGGGAGTAATACTTATATAAGGAGGAAGGCCTGTCTACTATCATTCTGAAGTATTTCACGAGGAAATTATCAAATACCCTACCTACGACAAGGAGCTCTATTCCTTGGTACAAGATGTCAAAAAGTGGAAGCACTATCTAATGGGAAAGGATACCATCATCCACATGTATCACCAACTACTACAGTATTTACAGGCCCAAAGTAAGATACAACAAACTAGGCATTACAAGTGGATGGGGTTTTTACAAAAAAATCATCGAGTCATCAAGTATAATACGAGAAGCACACATAAGTTGGCAGATATGCATTCATGACCACCCGCATCCAAGATTACATATTTGGGAACTCTAACGAAAATGGATCCTTTTACCCATGATGCAGACAAAGAGGCATACACAGAAGATGATGACTTCAAGGATGTGTTTCAGCAGCTCCAGGGACAAATTCATATAGAAGAAGGTGAGGGCAAGGATGAATATCATTTCCAGAATGGTTTACTCTACAATATTGACAAACTCTGTGTTCCTAAAGGTGAACAATTGCATCTTATTAGAGAGGCTCACACCTCCAAGGTTGCAAGAAATTTTGGTGTTGGGAAGTCAATTTCCAACTTACAAAGGAATGTGTATTGGCCCAGAATGCAAGAAGATGTATCAAGGTACATTAGAGGATGTATACTTTTTTGTACCAACAATGATATAGATCGACATTGATGGCCACCCACCTTTTCCAACTGGCTCAAAACAATTTTCTGGCAATTTTGGTAATTTACTATTTTTAGCAGTTTTCACTTTCGAAGTTGTTTTGAGGCCCTAAACGATATTTTTTGGGAAAATGGGTTTGCAATATTTAAGTTCCTTTGATATTGCACCTAAAATGAATCTCCTTGATGATACCTTTCCAACAGGCTATCATACGCCTAAAACAAAGATCGTATGCAAAAGTTACGACCTCGGGAAGTTGATGTACTAACTTATCCAAACAGGGCCCACATGACTTTTGGCGCTTCATCTCCTAGGGTTAGGTTTTTGGATGTCTATGGTTTTTGACATTCCTTATTATTGTAAAAAGGCTTTCAGAGCCTCATTGTATTAATCTTCTTGCGAATGCGCGCAATCATCATATCTCTTCTCAGAGATAAGCCGCCACCATTCTAGCAAGCTTGTTTCCACTGCATTTTACAGTTTCAACTTATTTGGTTATTGAATAGAAAACCAATTTTACTGTACCTCTATTATTTTGTGTTAAGAACCTGTTAAAAATATGTATTCATTTCATTCTGCTCATAAAATTTGGATTAGTGGTATCAAAGCAGTCTGCTCCTTTTCGTCATAATGCATGTCCCCAATGAGGTCGGAGTACAAAGAGTTGGGTCTCGAGCTTGTTTCTCTTGAAGAAAAAATCTCTCGCACGCCCAAGCGACCTCTCATGGCAGGATAAAAGAAAGATGACATGACATGAGATCCTTTCAAATTGTTGATTGAGGAATCCCTCACGCACCAGAGGAACAAGATGATGGATAGTTTCGCGCAAATCCTTCGGCGAATACCAACAGACGACGCATATTCTTCGAACGGAGGTGCCACCCACTTCAAGGTACAAATAAACTTCAATATTCCTATATTTGAAGGTCAGATAGAAACAGATGCTATAGACAAGTGGTTGGATCTACTAGAAGGGTATTTTTCTATCCAAAACTTTTCGAATAGAGAAAATATTACTTTTGCGCTCCTCAAAGTCGTTCCCCGTGTCAAAGATCGGTGGGAAAATTTCTGTGAGTAAGAGGAAACAGAGGAACCCTCATTATTTTTAGTCACGACCACCTGGAAATCCTTCATGGATGCTATTAAGGAACAATACTACCCTATCAAAAGTTATGATGACCTGTATACCAAATGGACCACACTGCGACAAGAAAGAGACCAAGCAGTGCCAGATTTCACAAATATCTTTCATACCTTGCGCACCAAGTTGGGTATCAAATATTCAGAGCGACATTAGGTACTTAATTATTGTGGTGCTTTGCATAGATACATCCAGACCAGAATGGAATTTTTGGACATCTCATCCTTGGGCGCGGCCTACCGATATGCTGTCAAAATCGAGCATAAGCTCAAACAAAAGACGTGACAATTTGGGCCTGGAAACCCCTTACAACAAAATCTAGGAAATAGCGGCCCCAAACCACAAAAAAAAGGACAAAGAAAAGATGGACATTATCAGGAAAACTAGTCCAAGCCGCAAGCAAAGAAGGACACTAGAAAGACAAAGAAAGATACCGGGAAGTGGTGCGACTTCCATAAGAGCCCTTGGCATAACACTGTTGACTGCCGCTCAAAGCAGTCGCTGGTGGCCGAAGTGAAATCCTTTGAATCAGATACAGATTCTGACTCTGAGCCAGAACCAAAAAGGGGAATACGTATCATTGATGTGGAACCCAGTGCCACTGTTGCTACCACCAAGCTCCAGACTGGTGAACCAGACGAGCTAGAAGAAGGAGACCGCCTCTTTCATTCACAGATGTGGGTAAAAGGCACCCCGTTGCACTTCATCGTTGATAGAGGTAGCTAGAAGAACCTCATCTCAGCAAAGGTTGTCAAGTGGCTGGCCCTGCCAACAATGCCACACCCACAACCCTACACCATTGGATGGCTCCACCAAGGAAGTGATCTCCACGTCAGCCAACAGTGTCGACTGTCGTACAACATCAATCCCTTCAAAGACGAGGTATTGTGTGATGTTGCACCTCTCAAAGTTTGTGATGTTATTTTGGGCCAACCTTATTTATGGAAACGTCATGATGTATATAAGTCTAGGCCTCGTAGTGTTATTATTAATTTGAACAGGAAATTGTATAGGATACTTGAGGCAGTCCCACCTAGTGTTATTTCCTTGATCTCTTTTAAGAAATGCAGGAAGGTCATCTCTCAAATGGGGAAGTTTGTATTCTTCATGATTCGCTCTTAGAATAAGCGAAAGATCACAGCCACATCTAGGGTCTCTGCGACTGACCTCTCCACACAGTAGAAGCAAGTAGATAAGGTCATGGAAGAATACTTGGATATCTTCTCCTCACCTACAAGGGTACCTCTGCACTTCCAGGTCAAGCACCCCATCGATATGACCCCCGACACATCGCTTCCCAATGGGCTAGTCTATCACTTCTCTTTGTTAGAGAATGAGGAGATCAAGCGACAAATCCAAGAACTGCTCCACAAGGGGCACATCCGTCCCATCTCATCACCTTACAGGAGCCCAATTGTGTTGGTACAGAAGAAAGATGGAACCTGACAACTCTGTATTGATTACCGGGCTTTGAATAAAATCACAGTCATAAACTAGTACCCAATTCCCCGAATTGACGACCTCCTTGATCAACTCATGGGGGCCAAATACTTTAGTAAGATTGATTTGAAGTCTGTCTACTACCAGGTCCCAATAGAACAAACATATGTATGGAAGACCACCTTCAAGTCAAAGGAAGGCCTTTTTGAATGGTTGGTCATGCCCTTTGGTTTGATAAATGCTCCAACCACTTTCATGAGGATGATGGACAATATCCTGCGACCATTCACCAATACTTTTGTAGTGGTGTATCTGGATTACATTCTAATTTACAACAATACTTGGGTCGGACACTTGCAGCTTATTCAGCAGGTTTTGCACACCCTGCGACAACACAAGCTATACACCAACTTGGAAAAATGCTCCTTTAGCATGGACAAGGTCCATTACTTGGGCTACATCATTGATCAACATGGCGTACATGTGGATCCATCCAATATCCAAGTCATCCATGACTGGCCAGCCCCAACAACACTCACTGAACTTCGAAGCTTCTTGGGCCTTTCCAATTTCTACCACAGGTTCGTGTTGGGATTCTCCCATATTGCATGGGCCCTCAGCCAAATAAACAGGGGTGGTGGTAAGGAAAAATTTGCATGGGGCTGGTCCCAACAACAAGCATTCGATGATTTGAAGCAACGCCTGTGCTCAACCCCAGTACTTTCACTACCAGACCTGCAACATCCCTTTGAGATCGAGACAGATGCTTCAGACTATGTTGTGGGCACCGTTATCACTCATCACGACCACCCTGTGGCCTATCATAGTGAGACACTGTCAGATATTGTCCGTAAGTAACCTACTTACGACAAATAAATGTAATCCATTGTGAAAGCATGCCGCCAGTGGAGACATTACATTCTTGGGAAGGAGACAGTCATCCACATTGATCATAAGCCATTGCAATTCATGCAGACACAGGGAAAATTGTAGAATGACTGCCATCAAAAGTGGTCCACATACTTGCATCAATTCCACCTCAACATCAAGTATAAAATGGGAAGCACCAATCACGTCACTGATTGTCTTAGCAGACCGCCAGTCATGGCACTCACCACGGTGCTAGACTCTTGCGGCCGTGAGACATCTGGATGGCCCCAACTCTATGAGACAGACCCTGACTTTTCCACCACATACCAAATGTTGGGTGCAAACACAGTTGTCGATAATTTCCATCTTCAGGATGGGTTGTTGTGTCGTCTGGGCCATATCTGTGTTCCATCAAGGGAGCGAGAAAAACTGATATAGGAATCCCACTAGAGTTGGGTGGAAGAACACTTCAACGTCGAAAAGATAATGGCGATGCTACATAAACATTTCTATTGGCCGAAACATTGATAGGAGGTCAACAAGTATATCAGGTCCTGCACTGCCTGCACTATTGCCAAATCGACTGCTAAGAAACAGGGCATGTGCACCCCTCTTCCTACTCCTGACAGGCCATGGGAATCCATATCAATGGACTACATGTCGGGCCTCTCATCCACCAAGCGGGGAAATGACTGTGTTTTTTTGGTTGTTGATCGCTTTTCTAAGATGTCGATTCTGGTTGCCTGCAAGAAGAGCATCACAGTAGAGGCCACTGCCAAGCTCTTCTTTGAACGAGTCTGGGTACATTTTTGGAATCCCACAAACCATTGTCTCAGATCAGGATAATCGATTTCTCAACACATTCTAGTCGAGCCTCTGGTCATTGTTGGACACCAAGCTCACCAAATCCACGAACTTCCACCCCCAGGCAGATGGCCAAACCGAGGTTGTAAATCGAATGATTGTGCATATCCTTCGCATGTATAATTCAAATCACCCTCAAACATGGGATGAGAGCCTTCCCTATGTCCAACATAGCTATAACCGAGCCCTGCATAGCTCAACCAACCACAACCCCTTTCAGGTGGGGTTGGGATTCCAACCAGTGGGTCCCACAAATGTTTCACTTCCCTTTGCGGTCACCTCGACCAACTCATATCCTACTCCAAATGAAGCTAACAAAGCCACATGGTTCATTGAGCGGATCCAACACATCCTCCAACAGGTTCAAGATATCCTACAGAAGTCCAATGACAAGTACAAACAATGCCATGATCAACATCGGGTGCTACATATGTTTCAGGTGGGTGACAAAGTTTGGTTTCACTTGCAGAAAGAATGCCTTATAGGACCCCATCGGAAGTTTGACCCACTCCATTATGGGATGTACACTATCACCAAGGCCATGGGGGATAATTCTTTTGAGCTCAACATTCCTCCTTTCCTTGGCCTGCACCCAGTGTTTAACGTGGATCTCCTTTGCCCTTATTTCCCACCATTATTGGACACCTCAGAAGTAGAAGAATAAATGACACCAACAGAGCTCAACCTCAACTTCATACAACATGCATCCAATTATTAGATTGTGGACACATATATTAAGGGCACTCGACAACAAAGGATCCAACTTTATCAAGTCATCAAAGCAGGCAGCTCCTGCACCAAGGCAAGTGGCTCACCCAGGGCCAAATTCAACAGAAATTTCCTCATCTGATGGGGGACCTCAATGCAATGGAGACCATTGCTTCCTAAGGAGGGAGGATTGATCCAGATGGATGTCAGTGGCCACCCATCTTTTCCAACTGGCTCAAAACAATTTTCTGGAAATTTTGGTAATTTACTATTTTTAGCAGTTTTCACTTCCGGAGTCGTTTTGAGGTCCTAAATGATGTTTTTTGGGAAAATAGGTTTGCAATTTGGAATTTCCTTTGATATTGTCCCTAAAATGAATATTCTCGATGATACCTTTCCACTGGGCTATCATATTCATAAAACGGAGATCATATGCAAAAGTTACAACCCTGGGAAGTTGATGTACTAACTTACCCAAACGGGGCCCACATGACTTTTGGAGCTTCATCTCCTAGGGTTAGGTTTTTGGATGTCTATGGTTTTTGACATTCCTGCTTATTGTAAAAAGGCCTTCAGATCCTCATTGTAATCATCTTATTGCGAATGCGTGCAATCGTCACATCTCTTCTAAAAAATAAGCCACCATCATTCCAACAAGCTTGTTTCCGTTGCATTTTACAGTTTCAACTTATTTCGTTATTGAATAGAAAACCGGTTTTACTGTATCTCTGTTACTTTGTGTTAAGAACCTGTTAATAATCTGTATTCATTTCGTTCTTCTCATAAAATACAGATCAAACAATCCCCAAAACACGAAACAAGGTGTATACCATCCCTTACTTGTACCCACTCGACCTTGGGACAGAAGGGACATGACTATTTATTTCTACTAGTTGATAGGTTCAAAAAAATGTGCATTCTCATGCCTTGTAAAAAGACCATCAAGGAAAAAGAAGCAACAAACTTGTTCTTTGAACATATCTGGGTGTACTTTGGGATACAAAGGAGCATCATCTCATATAGGGATACCAAATTTATCAGTGCATATTGGACTACATTGTGGGAGAAGATGGAAACTAAGTTGAAGAGTCCTACAACATTCCATCCAAAGACAGATGGGAAGACAAAAGTAGTCAATAGGACTTTGGTGCAATTTTTGAGGGGTTACAATAAAAAACATCTGAATACCTAGGATGAAAATGTGATCTATATACAACACTCTTATAATAGAGCAGTCCACACTTATATTAGTATGTCACCTTTTGAAACTTTCTTTGGGTATTTTCCACCTTCACCCTTAGAAGTTTTATATGGACAATAAGGAGAAGTGAGGGAGGACCTCATAGGAGATGCATTAAAAGAAGAACAATTTGTTGAGAAGATTAGGAAGATCCATTTGCAAGTATAAGAGACACTGAATAAATCATAAGAATATTACAAGGCTAGACATGACCAACACATAATAGAGAGAACATTTAGAGTGGGAGACATAGTATAGTTATAGTTGAATAAGGAAAGACTACAAGGTCATGGTAAGAATATCAAGGCTTTGCAGTATAGTCCTTTTGAGGTATTAAAAAAGGTGGGAGATAACGCCTACAGACTCAGTCTACCCCCATACATGCACATTTACTCAGTAGTGAATGTGGAGAATATCAAACTCTATGATCCCTCCATGTTGGATCAGAAGAAAGAGGAGGTCCTACCTTCAATAGAGGATTTAGCACCATATTCTTAGGCAGAGTTGGCAGAGGACATAGTTTTGTAGAAGCAGTACGAAACTACAAGACATGGGCATCACGAACTTTGGTAGATTGGGTTGAAAGGACAACTTCCATGAAAACCAAAGTGGTACTCCTGGGATAAGGTTGAGGAAAAATTTCCTTAACCAATTCAACAAATAATTTTGGTACCAAAAGCCTCCTTAAATGGGGAGGTATGATCTAGATTGTATCATTATATTATTTTTAATCTATCTCGATGCTTTCAGAGTGCAAAAAAATGGAGGAATCATCTTGCAGGGTCATTTTAGTGGCAGGTCTCAATTTGGAAAACTAGGGTCTGAAACCTTTCAGAGCCATTTTGAGGCATTAAATAGTGGTTTTTGGGGTTCTGGTGTCTTGAAATTATGCCCATACCCTTGAAGGTGTTCTACACTCCGATACATTTCCAATGGTGTAGAGCGTGCATCAATCAGAGTTCATATGTAGAAGTTATGCTTCTCGCAATTTGACCTATCGTGTTGACCACCATGGTAGGAGAGGATTCCACGTCAACCCCTGTTACTCATGCATATGGGGCTAGCCACATGGTACATTTCAAGAAGATTCTAGAAGGTGAAAAAACCTACTACAATTAGGGTTGAGGAAGTTAAAAAACTACCCCTAGATGGCTATCAAGATATGTTAAATACCGAGACACTAGGAGGAGAAGGGGTTCCACTCTTTTGCATTGTATCTTGTTCCATAGATGAGCAGAACATATGAAGAGTGGTATTCTGTGAGTATAATAGAGGAGGATATATTATCTAGCAACCATATAGGCCACAAGTCAAAGGAAACTCCAAGGAGAGCGCCTCTTTCTTTGTACTTGCATAATTTCTATATCAAAGAAAAGAGAGAAAAGAAACATCACCTTCTAGCTGGGTTTTCTCCCATATTGGGTTTCCCAGGTCATATCTTGTGTTTATTTGTGGATGGTGTGATTGTATTTTACTGTTCTCTATTTTTTGCATTTGATCTATTTCACGCATAAGCAGAAAATCAATAACTAAATATTTTGGAGATCTAAAAGGATAAAAACAACCTTAATAATAAAGATTTTCAGTATTTTTATTAGATCTGTTGTGACAAAATGTTCCAGTGGAATATCCATGGTAGTTTACCGATCAATTTTCTCTAAATAAGGTGGAGTAGAGTCATCAAATAGAAATCAAAAGTATTTGTTTTCCCAAATTAAAACTATTTATATACCATTCATCACGAGCTTTCTCTAGATCATACCAACTATAACATATGTCACTTGTATAGTCATCTTCAATATCACTCCAAATTTCCATCATTTGGATTGCTTCATAAGCTTCCTATATTTTTGTATTCAGTGCTCTATTCATAATCACACTATCAAATTCCTTCAAGGGGTTGCAATTTTTCTACTTTGTGTAACCATTGCTTGATATGCGCTTCATAAACCGTAGCCTCTTCCAAAAAACTTATAGGAGAGACTTCTTCCACATAATTCACAATTGTCACACAAACTACATATATCACTAGATATTTGTCAATGAATGGGGGTAATATATTCTTGTAAAATGACATAAGCCATTGTAAGTATCATGAGCTAAGGTATTGAGGGAAAAAAATTGTAAGGGTTGTAGATCACTCAATATTGATCAAAATTATATGATATAATATACCAAATAAAATCCCTAGGAATCCTCTTTCCAATGGAAGTGGTATGGGAAATCTAAGCACCTTGTCAAAAGATATGTGCTCTGCAATCCACACAATGTCATAGAAAAACCATAAAATAACTAATTTTAAATCAATGATATATTCACTCCTTGAACTCAATGTTGGATCATTTGTTTTTGAACCTCGGTGTTTTTTGGGAGGAAATCATATATATATTTATTGAAATTCTACTAATAAAGCTATAGGATTTGATTTGAGTTTTGTGGTCCTCTATTTCCCTTTGAAAACTTCCAAATAGAAAACAATTCTTATTTTTTTTTGGCCCAAGAAAGATCTCTGATACCAATTGTTATATACCTCAAATATGAAATTTCTATTACACACAATAATAAGATAAAAACTTCCCTTTACTCAATTATATAAAAATACCCTAAGGTAGCGCAACACCTTAAATGCTCATTTTATTGAAGGAATCCATTCTTGATCGCTTGACTCTCAAGGTTGGGTGACCTCTCAATGAGATAAAATACAAATACAATAATATTCCACACATCTCAAGGTTGGGCGACCCTTATTTATAGTTAACAAGAGAACCCTAATCGTAATAACCTCCTAACTATTTAGTAATCTTTCTTAACAAGGCCACTTTACATTTATTCAATACTAGCTAACACAGGTCTTATTTAATAATAACAAACATAGTGGACCTATTCCACTTTACATTGAATGGTATTCACTATTATTACTCTAATGGGCCCTTCAGCCCCCCATTACACCCCTAGGGAGGATCCCAACACTCCACCCCCTTAGAAAAGTGTTTCCCTCGATGGTTGTTGTTAGGAGGTACAACCATAAACCATGGATGAGTGTTGACTGCAATGTTGAAGTAAGCTAAGGAACTAAGTTCCCATGTATCTGTACTATCCACCATGTTGAATTAGTTCAAAAAGCTCGACCATAAGCTTGGATCCCATGTACAAGTGTTGACCACCATGTTGAATTCAAAATCTAGTGCAATGATATCTTGATTTCCCAAACTCCGATTTGGATGATTTTTTTTTAACTTAGAGTTGTTTTCCAAGAGGAACTCAAATCTACAACTGGTTTCTTCAATTATATTGATAAAGCTACAATAATTCATCTGAGTGTTGCGACCCTCCTTTTCCCTTTGAAAACCTGCAAACAAAAATAATTTTTGGCTAGAGAAAGATGACTATACAAGAGACATATGTTATGGTTGGTATGATTTAGAGAAGGCTTGTGAGGAATGGTATATGGACAATTGTAATTTCTATGAAAAAAACTACTTTCAAATTCTGTTTGATGACTCTACTTCACCTTATGTAGATAACATTATTGCAGGAATTTAAGAGATAATTATGGGTACTAGTTTTTCACTTTCTTATTCTCGAGTAATAGTGTGTCTTCCAAATCCACATCCGACCTTTTGCACTTATGTGGGCGATTTTTTAGATATGGTTGGATCTATATATTTGGATCCACATGATCATTTTAGGAATTTGAAGCACCATTCTTAGCTAGGTATTGAGCTCATGTATATTGAATGGGGAGTCAATGTGAGCTCTTGAACATGAAACTCGGGTTTATGGATGAGCTCCTTGGATTACTTCAGTATTGCAGTTGGTACTTAAACATGGGAAATTTGGCTACTTTAGCATGGTGGTTAGCACTTGTACATAGGACCCAGGATTATGGTGGAGCTTGTCAAGGACTATGTCATCATAGTGGCTAGCACTTGTACATGGGATCCTGCTTCCATACCTTACTTCAACACTTGTCCATGGGACCCTGGTTTATGGTTATACCTCTTGAAAACAAGCATTGAGGGAAATGCTTTTCTAAGGGGGGTGGAGTGTTGGAATCCTGCCTAAGGGTGTAATGGGGGGACGAAAGGCCCATTAGAGTAATAATATTGGAGGCCATTTAATATAAAGTGGATTAAGTCCACTATGTTTGTTATTATTAAATAAGGCCCACTATGTTTGTTAGTATTGAATAAATGTAATGTGGCCTCATTAAAGAAAGTCAACTAAGTAGTTAGGAGGTTGTTATGATTAGGGTTCTCTTGTTATCTATAAGTAAGAATGTGTTCCTCCTCATGAGATGTGTGGAAGCTTATTGTATTTGTATTTTATCTTATTGATAGTTTTCCCAACCTTAAGAGGCAAGTGAACATGTGTCGATTCCTTCCATAAAAGTATCATTGTAAGGTGTTGTCGTGCCTTAAGGGAATTTTATATTTAAACAAGTAAAGGGGATTTTCTATCTTATTCTTAGATATCTTGTGTGTGATACTATTTCATATCTAAGGTATATAACACTCTTGGTGATTAAGATAACATTACCTGAATTGCACTAGTGGCTAGAAGTAACAACAAAATCTAGTGCTACACTTGTTGCTACACAACTCATAGTTCTTCACACAAGTCTTACAAACAAACTCTCACAACAACTTACAACGATTTTTGGGAGAGACTATGTACAATTTTCTATACCTCCTTCACTTTATACTCTTAGAGCTTTGGTCAAAGTGGTGCATTTATTGAGAGATCACACCAATTAATTTTCATAGTCATTATTGTATTGTAATGGATTTTGGTACCACTGGGTGTTTGCACCCATATTTAACTATTATAGAAGTTCCTTTTGATTTAGGTCACCAATATTGGGTAAGTAAGAAATTTATCCAATAAGAATGACATGTACTTCATCCTCCTTAAGAACCTTCCCAGTGGAAGAATAACTTTGAGATAACAAAGAAACATTACATAATAAGTTCGAAGCATTTAGTGGATCTTTACGAGCATGGAGTAAGTGCTTTTAATACAGTGAAAAGACCACCCACCACCTAGATTATGTCTATCCCACTTCAAAATTAGTGACACCATATACATCGGCCTGGACATCTGAAGGCACTAGCACTCCCTTTGAGTAGTGGCAACATGAATGCCACCTTCCTCTTTGGAATGACATTGATTCCCCAAGTTGTTCAAACAAAAGGAATCCAAACATAAGTACCCCTAAGAAGATCAAGGTTATGCATCACAAGGGACTAATGACACTTCCAATTCCATCAAATCAACATGATGACAAAACCCAAGATGTTGACAACAATAATAGGTCATTGCCCACCTCTANCCTAAGGGTGTAATGGGGGGACGAAAGGCCCATTAGAGTAATAATATTGGAGGCCATTTAATATAAAGTGGATTAAGTCCACTATGTTTGTTATTATTAAATAAGGCCCACTATGTTTGTTAGTATTGAATAAATGTAATGTGGCCTCATTAAAGAAAGTCAACTAAGTAGTTAGGAGGTTGTTATGATTAGGGTTCTCTTGTTATCTATAAGTAAGAATGTGTTCCTCCTCATGAGATGTGTGGAAGCTTATTGTATTTGTATTTTATCTTATTGATAGTTTTCCCAACCTTAAGAGGCAAGTGAACATGTGTCGATTCCTTCCATAAAAGTATCATTGTAAGGTGTTGTCGTGCCTTAAGGGAATTTTATATTTAAACAAGTAAAGGGGATTTTCTATCTTATTCTTAGATATCTTGTGTGTGATACTATTTCATATCTAAGGTATATAACACTCTTGGTGATTAAGATAACATTACCTGAATTGCACTAGTGGCTAGAAGTAACAACAAAATCTAGTGCTACACTTGTTGCTACACAACTCATAGTTCTTCACACAAGTCTTACAAACAAACTCTCACAACAACTTACAACGATTTTTGGGAGAGACTATGTACAATTTTCTATACCTCCTTCACTTTATACTCTTAGAGCTTTGGTCAAAGTGGTGCATTTATTGAGAGATCACACCAATTAATTTTCATAGTCATTATTGTATTGTAATGGATTTTGGTACCACTGGGTGTTTGCACCCATATTTAACTATTATAGAAGTTCCTTTTGATTTAGGTCACCAATATTGGGTAAGTAAGAAATTTATCCAATAAGAATGACATGTACTTCATCCTCCTTAAGAACCTTCCCAGTGGAAGAATAACTTTGAGATAACAAAGAAACATTACATAATAAGTTCGAAGCATTTAGTGGATCTTTACGAGCATGGAGTAAGTGCTTTTAATACAGTGAAAAGACCACCCACCACCTAGATTATGTCTATCCCACTTCAAAATTAGTGACACCATATACATCGGCCTGGACATCTGAAGGCACTAGCACTCCCTTTGAGTAGTGGCAACATGAATGCCACCTTCCTCTTTGGAATGACATTGATTCCCCAAGTTGTTCAAACAAAAGGAATCCAAACATAAGTACCCCTAAGAAGATCAAGGTTATGCATCACAAGGGACTAATGACACTTCCAATTCCATCAAATCAACATGATGACAAAACCCAAGATGTTGACAACAATAATAGGTCATTGCCCACCTCTAGATTTTGCATATCATTGATTGTTGACAATAGATAAAACCACCACGACATCACACACAACCACAACAACAACCAAACCACTACCCCCTAAACTTGCATGCACACATTGTCTTAGGTGTTTCATAGTCCACACACACCCACCAAAAAAACACTAGATATTCATCATGTTGTTGAGGATGAATCCATTGGCATTAATGACAGACCCATCACAAGAAGATTTTCCCACATCCCTCACTTCAATAACCTTGAAGCTAATATTAGTGACGTGTTAGACAACAACTTTCCATAGGGTTCGTATGCTCTACCCTCCTAGAACACACGTGTTTACACTAGACTATCCTTGCTCCTTGCTAGCACATGCAACCCCACACCTATATTGATTCTATCCAACAAAAACAACCTCTATGCAAACATTGAACCACTAGCTTATTGCATCCACCATCCCAATAACATAGCTAACCCTAATTGACCCTTCATCATTGCCTCCATGAGTTAACATTTTTTCCTTTGGTCCTTGTTGGGTCCCAAGAATAACAACAATGATTTACTGTACCCTTGGTCTCCTACTTTACTTGCCAACCCAGGGTTCGTACAAACTTAAGAGATGCTATGCACTATATGTGCAATATGCAATTGTTGGTAGAAAAGGTTTGAAAACGATCAAAGACTGAAAATGTGCAGGAAATCAAGTGATAGAAAGCAACTTTGAACTATTTGTTTGAAGGAAACACACCATTCTGAAAGTACAACAATCCAAAGTGCGTGAAAATAACTTATTCTACTACATTAAAGAGTACTAAATTAGGAATGTTAAATTGAAGCAGAAAGATGAATCCAATCTGAAATTATGACAAAGAACTTTGATAGAAGTAAAGATCTAAATTATGACAGGAAATCCGCAATGGAAATAAAGTTACACTAATGCATGAATAACACAATCTAACCCCTTGATCATTATCAATTTAAATGTACTTTTATTGTTTATTGATGCTTTTAGGAAAACAATATTAAGCTAAGTCAAAATATGAAGCTAAAACAATCCTACATGAGATTTCTACAGGAACTGTGCATTTCTACAGGATCTGCACAGTTTCTACATGATACTCCTAGAGGAAGCAAAATAAAGACTAAAAAGGTAGTGCAAGTCTTTAAAAGCATTGACAAAGCTAGATTATAAATGAATGAAGTGAATCTATGGTTCTTAGCCTTGGGAGGCACCTAGGAGTGCTCCAAAAGGTTATTGAACATCTCTACAGGATGATGCTACAACTAGCCAGTTAGTCAAAATCTTAACAGGAACAAAAACTGATCATGCAACGCTAAATCTAAATTCAATAGAGAATGAAACACTATCTAATCTAAGCACTACTAGTATGCATGAAAACTACATAAATAGTAAAAAGGGTCCTTGAGCTCTCTTGGATGGCCCCTACCCAAGAAGCATAAGGCACCTGAAATAAAATTTAATGGATTGAAGGAAAAACCATTTTATTTCATAAATATCAATAGTACATCAGGAACATCAAAGTTCTTAGTATTCAACAAAAAGTCTTGTAGAAAATCTCCATACAATGCTTCTCCAAAAATTCTCCATATCCCCTCTCTTAGACTAGAAGCCTATATATAACTAGAGAGTTGAACCTACCTTCCTAAATCAAGAAGAGTGATGAGTAAATGAGGTATCTCATCCCTTTAAATCTGTATTTTTGAACTGTTGTTGATCAACATTGGTCATAAATGCACAATGAGCGCTCTCAGAGGTAGGTATAGACAATTTCCCTTGATCTTTGGCTGGAAGCTCACTCGAGGAGGCAAAATCCCTTGTGTCTAGGAGGTTGGCGCTCTTGACTCTTGTAGTTTGACCTGGTTGGTGGAACACACCTTTTTCCAAGAAAGTTAGTGCAAAAAGGTATGTTATACATAAAAATCCACCTCAATCATACATTCATTAAGCAACACACAAAATACCTATGAATGACTATTAAATATGGTTAAAAACAAACATTAAGTCATTTTGTGGTGGAAAAATATGTCAAAGATGAGCCTTTAAAATGGACAATAATGAGGCTCATCAGTCCCTCTAGGTCCTTTGGCATTTTATTCTACTAATAGGGTTGATACCTTGGATCAACAGATTTTGATCCAAGTTTGGACATTGTTGCCCTACCACAAATGACATCATGCATCAAATAGCTCCACATCATTTAGCAGGGTATTTCTAAGCATGCCAACTTACAAAAGCATTGCGTCGTTGCACAACACCAACTATGATAGGATTAATAAAAAGCATCGTAGTTTTGAACCTTGCTTGGTTCCATCAAGTGACAGAGTGTTGAAATATAGGCCTAACAACAAGTGGTTGTTGTTGTCGCTGACACTTAAGACTAACACACAAGACTCAACAAGCAAAACACTAATTTAGAAGAGCACTTATTTGTGGCCTCAAAATCCATCTCTACTTTATCATTGACTTCGAGAGATTTGGTGTGATATGACAAGGAGCTCCTACAGGCGAACCAAATGCTCCTCGATCACCTTGCCACTACCGGTGTTGAAAGGGACATGGCCCGTGCCAAAGTCAATGAGACCAAAGCAAACTAATAAAAGTATAACTCAGGAAAACTACATTGAATGATGGGGGATGATAGGTATAAAGATGTAGACATTCAAAAGCTTATTAAGTATTTGTTTTCTCAATTTGTCTAAAAAAAACTAGTACACTTACAATTTTATTCATGACCATCTCACTTATAAAAAGACAATTTTTTTTTTTTTTTATATATAAAAACCATTACCCAAACAAAAATTATTATTTATAAAAACTTACAATATTAATGAGATATAGACCTACATATATTTTATTATATAAATTTTTACATATTTAATTTCATATATATATATATATATATTTCTACAGACGTGCAATATTGTGTATGGAATATAAACCCAACAAATAAAGCAAAAGAATAATTCAATTATTTTGAACTTTTACATATTTAATTCCATATATATTTTCACTCACATGCAATATATTGTGTATGTGATCTAAACCCAACGAATAAAGTAGGAAGATAATTTAATTATTACAATATTATGTGAGATATATACCTACATATATTTTATTATATAAATTTTTACATATTTAATTTCATATATATATTTCTACAGACGTGCAATATTGTGTATGGAATATAAACCCAACAAATAAAGCAAAAGAATAATTCAATTATTTTGAACTTTTACATATTTAATTCCATATATATTTTCACTCACATGCAATATATTGTGTATGT
>ML777464.1:316691-330198 GCA_009831015.1 Picea engelmannii | reverse complement strand
CTGGGGACTGAAAACTAGGGTATTACATTCCTCTCCCCCTTATTTTGGCACTATCCTCAGTGCATACACAAAACATAAATCAAAATTTCAAAATTATTCAAAAAGTCACAGGTACTTTTCCCACAAGGCATATTCATGCTACCAAGTAGCATCATCAGGACTGTAGAAGGTCCACTGAAATTTTACCAGTTCTATGACTTGATTCCCAAGCACTTTGACTTTTCTATCCAATATGCGCACCAGCTGGACCTAAAAGTCTCCTTCTGGATCCACCTAAATCAAATTCCAATCAATAACATGGTTAGGATCATGCACACACTTTTTTAGCAAAGATACATGAAATACATTATGCACATTCATGGAAGTAGGAAATGCAATCATGTATGAAACTGACCCTATTCTGTCTAATATCTCAAATGGACCACATAATATGGCTGTTGGCTTTGTACAACTGCCCAACTTCAATGAGATCTTCTTGGGATTCACTTTCAAAAGAACATGCTCTCCCACTTTAAATTATCTAGCTATCCTATTCTTATCTGCATAACTATTCTGTCTATCTTGTGCTGCTTTCAAATTTTGCTTAATTTTAACCATCTGGTCTTCCATATGCTTGAGCAATTCTGGCCCAAGTACTACTCGGTTTGCTGGGTTGTTCCAACTCACTGGAGTATTACATTTTCTACTATACAAAGCTTCAAATGGGCTCATCTTCAATGAAGCTTGATTCCCATTATTATAATCAAACTCAATCAAATGCAAGTAATATTCCCACTTATATGGCTTATCCATCACATACATTCTCAACATGTCTTCAATTAATTGGTTGACTCTCTTTGTCTTCCTATTTGATTGTTAATGGTATGTTGTGCTAAATTTTAGATTTGTACCAAATACTTTAAATAATCCCCTCCATAAATTTGAAGTAAACTTTGTATTTCTATCTGAGACAATTGCCTTAGGTATTCCATGCAATCTAACAATTTCCCTCACGTAAATTTTAGCAGTATTAGTTGTTGTATGAGTCATTTTTATAGGAAAAAAATGAGCAACCTTTGTCAATTTAGCCACCACTTCCATTATTGAATCATGTTTCCTTGTTGTCCTGGGAAACTTAGTGATAAAATTAATGGTTACCACTTCCCATTTATTTTCTGGGATTGACAATGGCTATAACAAATCTACTGGGTGTCTATGCCCAAATTTCACTCTTTGACATTCCATACATCTGGCAATGTAATCAGTAACACCCTTCTTCATTCCAGGCCAAAAGAATTGGATTCTTACTGTCGCAACTGTTTTTTGGTAACCGAGATGTCCGACATATGGAGCATTATGTATTTCTTTTAATGCAAAAATCCTAAGTTCTTCGAAACTAGGAACACACATTCAGTTTTTGTCCATAAGTAATCCATCTTCCTTCATCCCCTACTCTTTAATTTTCCATTGTACATTTTCCTACTATAAACCTTCTTTTACTGGTAGGTAATGCTGGTCCATAACAACAACATCCAAAATTCTTCTCTTTAAATATAACTGATGCATACTAATGGCTATACCATGCATGGGATGTATCCTCCTGGTGAGTGCATCAACAAATTTATTTTGTTTTTCGTTTATATGTTTGATATCGAAGTCATACTCACTTAAAAATTTTAGCGATTTTGTCTTCTTCGCATTCAAAGTTGGTTGCTCAAAAATATATTTCAGACCACTATGGTCTATTCTTGATTCAAATCTCTTCCCCATGATGTAATGCCTCCACATATTCAATGCATGAATTATGTCAACAAGCTCCAAATCATGTGTGGCATAATTCCTCTCACGTTCTTTAAGCTTTATGGACTCATAACTAATGACATGTCCATTTTGAGTGACGACTCCACTAAGTCCTTCCTTGCATGGATTTGTACATACCACAAAATTCTTATTTGGGTAAGAAATATTTAAAATAGGTGCACTAGTAAGTAATTCTTTCATAAAATTAAAGTTCTCTTCACACTTTGTTGTCCATTCAAATTTAATTCCCTTCTTTTGTAAATAAGTGATGGGATGGGAAAATTTAGAGAATCCTTCTATAAACCTCATATACTATCTATCTAATCCCATGAAAGATATGACTTTTGAAACATTCCTTGGTTCTGCCCATACTATAATGGCTTCAACCTTCTTAGGATTTACTGCTATACCTTCTGAAATAATGTTCCCAAAATAATGGATTTTCTCTTCATAACAAGAGCACTTACTAAGCTTGGCATAAAGTTGATGTTCCCTTAGTACTTGCAGTACTAACCTCAAGTGATGTTCATGTTCTTCTTCTGACTTGGAATAAATAAGTTTGTCATCCAAGAACACAATGACAAACTTATCCATATAATTTTTTAACATGCCATTCATCAAGCACATAAAGATAGCTAGTGCATTGATTAGTCCAAATGGCACCACTAAAAATTCATAACGTCCATACATGGTTCTAAAGATTGTCTTATTGATGTCTTCTTCCTTGATTCTTACCTGGTGGTATTCTGATCTCAAGTCTATCTTTGAAAATATATTTTCTCCTCTTAGTTGATCAAAGAGGTCACAATTCTGGGTAGAGGGTACTTGTTTTTCACAGTGGATTTATTCAGTTGTCTAATTCAATACACAACCTCAATGTTCCATACTTATTTTTAACAAAGAGTACTCATACTCCCCAAGGTGAAACACTTGGGTGCATGTAGCCTTTCTTCAACAATTCCTCTAGTTACATTTGTAATTCTTTTAATTCTGGCATACTCATTCTATAATGCGTTTTTGACATTAGAGCAACTCCTGGTACTAAATCGATAGAGAAAACTATCTCCCTCTTGGGTGGAAATCCTGGTATTTCTTGGAATACATCTTCAAACTCTTGTAATACTAAATAATCTTCAAGGATTGACCCTTTTTTATTTTCCGGTTCCTCCACATGAGTTGCATACAATTGACATCCTTTCCTGGAACATCTCTTAAGCTATAAGGCTAAAATCTCCTTGATAGAAATGGGTCTCATAATTCCTTTGACAAAGCTTTGTTTTCCTTCTTCATTGAGACATAATGTCTTTTCATGGCAATCTAGGAAAACATGATTCTTGTCCAACCAATCCATTCTGATTAGGATATCATAAGATCCTAATGGTATGGGATTCAGATCAACAATTGTACTTACTCCATTCATATTTATTGGACAACCTCTCACCGTCTCATTGATCCTTCTTTTGGTTCTACTGGCCATCTGAACCAAAATTGATTTGTCTAGCTTACTCTTCTCCAAATGAAATCCATCCACTACTTTAGGATCAATGTAATTATGGATTGATCCTGAATCAATTAAAATAGAAACAGGTTGATTAATGATATTACCTTCCACCTCAATCATATGGGATTGGTGTTATGCTTGTAGATATTCTAAGGATGCATATATTCTTGGAATATTTCTTCCCATGTCTTCTACTATTGTAGCCTCTTGGATTTTGTGCAAGGTTTTCATTTTTTTTTTCTATGAGGACAATCCTTGTACATGTTGATGGGTCCAAATGGATTTTCAAGCAGGTAAGGGAGAACGCCCGATGACATGTCCCAATTAGACCTACTCTCATTTGGTGCACCATTTTCAGCCAATATGTGGGCCTGGTTTCCATTAAGAATTAAAATAATAAAAAGGGGAAAGGCAATGAACTATCCCCCAAAGAGTTCTAATTAACTCTAAATCTAATCTAAATTGAAAGAAAACTAATCTAACCTAACTAATGCTAACCTATTCCGTGGGAGAAAAACTAATAGAAATATTACAATGAGAGATAATATCATTAGAACTAGAAATAATTCATCTATGCTAATGATAGGTGATAACAACAATGCTACAGATACATTAAAAATTAGTTGTACAATGCATTCATAAATTATTTATGTACTCATATGGGAACGTGTGACAACATGACCATTTAGAATAACATGAAGAAATAGTTCATACACCATAAATCTATGCTACTCAAGAAAAAGACAAATGCACAAAGAAAAGTCTCATATACATCTACCAAAATAAAAAAATCCCATAATTCCTCTTGCTCTTCATTCATTCAAAAGAAAATAGTACAATATTTCATTTACAAAGGGAAAAAGTCCCTACTTACATTCGGTGAGCTCTCTCTTATAAGACAAGAGAGACTCTTCAAATCTAGTGAGTGTTTTTTGATACTGAGAGGGGGTTGAATCAATATCAAGTACAATTTAAAAACTTTTTCAACTTATACTTCAACCAGATTATATATTCAATTATATCCAATGAGCAATGGACAATAGTAGAAGAGTTACACTAATACACCATGCATAATATATGAGAAATAATCAATAGTTATTGTTCAAGGGAAGTAATGACTTCCAAAAGAAGCTACAACTTCCAAATATAAAGGGAGGGATAAAAATCCAAAAGGAAGATACAATCCTTCAATATCAATAGAGGGTTGAACTCTCCATCCTTGCCCCTTCCTTCCACCCAAGAATATATGATATATAATAAAACTTTACATTAAATTATCACCATCAACCAACCATCACATAAAACCTGATAATGCTTCCTGAGACTTCTTCAACTTCTGCAAATCTTCACTTCTTGGAATACTCTAATCCTGTAGATAATATTACTCAATGTATTCTCTGAAACTCCTCCAAGTTTCACTCCTTGAATCCTCTCAGAAAAGGAGTTATAGAGAAAATGGTACAGCTTATTCAATTCTGGTTTATTTAGGAGAGATAAATTGTACATAATTCCCCGCGCTCAATATTAACATAAGATTATGAAATTCATACACAAGAAATGACAGCCCGTACTCTTTCCAATGCAATTGGTCTCACTTCATTTGGATTCTCTATGAAGACATTATGACTGTTTTACCCAGAATACCATTTTATGACTAGCTTCATGGCTAGTCAAAAACCCTATCTTCCACATAGTGTATCTCCAAAATTATAGCGAATAAAGAGATGAAATTTTTACCACAAGTACCTAGATATGTCTTCTCAATAGCCTCTAAATTTCACCATCTGAATCGTTCTAGAAACAAATTTATAGCGAAAATGGTAAGGTGACTTCTAAATAACATACCTTAGAACACATCACCAAAAGACTTCATCCTCCCTTGAAATTTAGCCTTCTTTACTTCATATTTCCTCTGAAATTCGACTTATATCTCCTTGTTCATTAAAAAACTTGTGTGTATTTAAAATGAATGTATAATGATATGTATTTATATCCTTTATGTCACTTCCTTTTAACATTAGGGCCGATATGTAGTTTTTGGTTCAATTCACATTGTCATCTTCACAAATTCATTTCTCCTCAATCGTGAGGATCCACGTGACGTGCCACATACCACAGGAAGCGGCATGACTTATACTATCCATCCATGGGTGTTGAATCTGCATGTGAAATTTCCTTCATGTATATCTACTTCGATCAACTGTGGGGTCCAAAATCCAATGGCTATGGTTGACATCAATGACAACAACCAATCTTCCAACAATCTCCCCCTTTGTCATTGATGGAAACACTCATGCTCCCCCTGCCCTCATGCTCCTGGTTTCTGTCCCCATTTGACATCAATGGAAAAGGGTGGGGCTTCTCCCCCTGATTTTAATGGAAAAAGGTAACTCTCTTCTCTGGGGCTGCTCCCCCTGATTTTAATGGAAAAAGGTAACTCTCTTCTTTAGGGATGCTCCCCCTGAACATATAGCACTTAATAACACTTCAGTTTTATGGTATTTTTCTTCCCTTGAGATTTTTCGTGGATCTAGGACGTATATGTTACTTGGTCTTCTTGTTGGAGTTGCAACCAATATTCTTGAACCTTCTTATTTGATTTTTCATGTTTGTGAGTCAAACGTGAGAGTATATCCTTGATCACACATTTCACTAACACTGCGTAGATTATGCTTCAAGTCTTCAACCAATAGGAAATTCTTTGCTTTTACATTTTTTCTTCCAATCTCTAATACACCTTTTCCAAGTATTTTGGCAGATGAGTCATCTCCAAATGCAACATTGACACCCTTTCTCTTCAAGCTGATGAATTTGTCTTGATCCCTGGTTATGTGTGAAGAACATCCACTGTCTACGTACCATTCATCTTCTTCTTTACATTCTTCAACGATCAATGCTACTCGACAATCTTAATTATTTGGAATCTCTTTCCTTCTCCATGCTGTGGTTGGCATAAGGAAATTTGGCATAGGGGCATCTTCATTCATATATCTGTAATCTCGTGCTTTGTGACCAAGATAATTACATTTGTAGCATACAATATTTTTGTCCATCAATGGGGAAAATGAATTATAACTTATGTTGACAAATCCACGATTGTTTCCATATATTCTACTTACACCATTCATGTTTCTTGCATAGTTGTTCCTTTCATTGGTTCTGCAATTAATTTCCTTATGTCCAAAATTTTTGCAAGTATAACAATGACCAAGAAATAAATTTTGATACCTGGGAGTAAGTGACCTTCTTTGTGATGTAGTCCATATGGGTTCATGATCTACTCTTTTGTAGTTTCCTTCATACTGATTGAAGCTTGTTTGATTCTTGAAGGTAGGAGGTCTTCTTAGATATTCATCTCTTTTGTAATCATTCCTTCTTTTTGGTATCCTGGTCCACTTCTCATCAACTGTCTGTGTAGAGATTTCTTCAACCTTATTGTTGTTATTTGCATCTTCTTTGTATGAAGTTTCACCCATGCATCCAAGATGTGTTAAGTCTTTTGGCACTTGAGAGTTTCTTAAGATCTTCCTCAATGAGACAACTTCTTGTTCAAGTTTCTCACAATCTTCTTCTTCCTTCATCAATTGGACATTCCTTACTTCTCCTATTCTTCTTGCTTCTTCTAGTAGAGTTTTCAAGGAAATGGTTTCTTCTCTTAGTTTCTCAAAGTCTTCTAATTGCTTCTTCAATATTTCAATTGTCTTTTCACAACTACCCAATTCACTTCTTAGTTTTCTATGCGTGTTTTGAGCTTGCTATTTTCAATCTGAACATGCTTCAATTTTTTAAGATTCTCATCTTCTTGTTGAATCATTTCCGCTTCATGATTTTCTTCTTCTTCATTGGAATTTTATTATTCAGTATCATCTCTTTCAATCCTTGGATAAGGACATTCATATTCAACATGTACTACTCCTTCACAATTAAAGAAAAAGAACTCACCTCTATTTGCTTCTTTGAAATCTGAGATGTTGTAATTTGATTCAACTTCTTCTTCTTCTTCTGCTTCTTCCATTTCATAAAGGTCTTGTAGCTTGTCCCAAATCTCTTTTGCTGATGCACATGATCCCACCTTGGATTTCACTAAATCTGTCAATCCATCCAGGATGGTATCTATTGCCAATTTGTTGTTCCTTCTTACTTCCTTCTGAGCTGTAGTCTTTGGTTTCTTCAAAGCATTATATCCTGAAGAAACTGAGAACCAGACAACTTCCCCAAGAGATTTCAAGTAAGTTTCCATTCTATTACTCTAGTATTCAAAATTTCTTCCATCAAATGGTGGAATCCCATTTGGAATGTTGTCTTCCATTTCTTCTTATGATCTTCCTTCCAACGGTTAAACTATACTGAAGGTAACCCGCTCTGATACCAATTGTTGATACTGAGAGGGGGGTGAATCAGTATCATGTACAATTTTTTTTTTTTCAACTTATACTTCAACCAGATTATATATTCAATTATATCCAATGAGAAATGAACAATAGTAGAAGAGTTACACCAATAAACCACAATACACCATGCAAAATATATGATAAATAATCAATAATTATTGTTTGTTGGGGCTCAGAAATGTCCTATTCTCATCCACCTTTCCCTTCATCCTTCTTCACATTTCATCGCCCCATTAACCTTTCATGATATACTTTCCATAAATATACTTGGGTTTCACCTTATTTCTCTCCACTTTATTCATTCTAGTATTTAAAAGGAATTTGTGATTAAATGTTAGAAAATCAACATGTTTTCATATATATCTCAAATATGTGTGAGCTTTGTAATGTGTGGGAATATATGAAGGATTAATTCAAAGGAATTCTCGAATACTTCCTCCACCATTTCAATATTTGAGGAGATAATTCAATCCCATTTCAAGGAGAAGATCATGGAGATTTGGTTGGAATATCTTATCTAAGATATATGAGAGATATGTGTGAGGATTTAAAGGGATTATATTTTGTAATAATGGAAAATAGGTTGAGAGAATAGTGGATCTGTAATAATGAGATGGTTATCTTATCTTCAAGGCTCTCATGTATAAAAGAGAGTGCTCTCTCTTCATGAGAATTAAAATTAGGATGTAATTAGAATTAGAGTAGTCATTAAGATTCGAAAGAGAAAGGGATTCTTAGCTTTGATTCATATTCTTTCATTGTTATGCTTTCATGATTGTCATTTGATTACTGTTATGTAATTCAAGATAGATTTATTGTGTGAGCTCACATATGTTATTTGTTGTTAACTCTTTACATGTTGTATTGCTTTTCCTTTATGCAATTTCCTGCTTTCCTAGATTAATGTTTCCTTCTTTCCTAGATTAGTTTCATTTCAGAAATTTAGATTAGATTACTTCTACTTCAGTCCTATATATATAGTGCGTGTTCTTCGTAAGCCTACTAATCTCAGATTGACAAATTAAATGGTTGGGCAAATACTACAATGGAATTAAACGACAATATTTCTGCCTAACATTGTTCAAGGGAAGTAATGACTTCTAAGGGAAGCTACACCTTCCAAATATAAAGGGAGGGATAAACCTCCAAAAGGAATATACAATCCTCCAATATCAAGAGAGGGTTGACCTCTCCATCCTTTCCCCTTCCTTCCACCGAATAATATATGAGAGATAATAAAACGTTACATTAAATTATCACCATCAACCAACCATCACATAGAACCTGATAATGCTTCCTGAGACTTCTTCAACTTATGCAATTCTTCACTTCTTGGAATACAATGATCCTGTATATAATATTACTCAATGTATTCTCTGAAACTCCTCCAAGTTTCACTCCATGAATCCTCCCAGAAAAGGAGTTATAGAGAAAATGGTAGACCTTATTCAATTTTGGTTTATTCAAGAGAGATAAATTGTACATAATTCTCATGCTCAATATTTAACATAAGATTCTGAAATTCATGTACAAGAAACTATAGCCCATACTATTTCCAATGCAATTGGTCTCACTTCATTTGGATTCTCTATGAATACGTTATGATTGTTTTACTCGGAACACCTGTTTATGACTAGCTTCAAGACTAGTCAAAAACCCTATCTTCCACAGAGTGTATCTCCAAAATTGTAGCGAATAAATAGATGCATTTTTTACCACAAGTACCTAGATATGTCTTCTCAATAGCCTCTAAATTTCACCATCTGAATCATTCTAGAAATAGAGTTATAGTGAAAATGGTAAGATGAACTGTAAATAACATACCTTAGAACACATCACCAAAAGACTTCATCCTCCCTTGAAATTTGACCTTCCTTACTTCATATTTCCTCTCAAATTTGACTTATATCTCCTTGTTCATTAACAAACTTGTGTGTATTTAAAATGAATGTATAATGATATGTATTTATACCCTTTATGCCACTTCCTTTTAACATTAGGGCCGACATGTAGTTTCTGCTTCAATTCACATTGTCATCTTCAAAAATTCATTTCTCCTCAATCGTGAGGAACCACATGATGTGCCATATACCACCAGAAGTGACATGACTTATACTATCCATCCATGTTTTTTTTTTTATCTTTATGTGTAATTTCCTTCATGTCTATCTACTTCGATCAACTATGGGGTCCAAAAGCCAATGGCTAGGGTTGACATAAATGACAACAACCAATCTTCCAACAATGTTCACTTCATTTTCCCTTTCATTTCATCATTTTACATTTCTAATTTCTTTTACATTTTAAAAAATGAACATGTGGGAGTTACAAATAGAAGCTGAAGAGACTGAGGGGTGGTTATTTTCACCCTCAGGCAATTTACAAATGAAATTCATCTAAAACTATTGTTAACTTTTCTTATTGGTATCTTCTTATATTCCTCGAGATGTTTATGGGAGTTTATGGTGTTTGTTTGTTGATAAATATCATCCTTCCTTCTTCTCCTCTATCTCATCATTCTAGTATGCTCTTGCTGGTCCAATTTCGACTCCTGTAGCTTCAGATATGACTGTTGGAGAATTGCACAACTTGTTCTTCAATTAAATTTGGGCCTCTTCTGTCTTTTGCATTTTCCGTGAACTACCACTTTCAATTTATCCATATTTTCTGTGTCATCCCATTCTTTTCTATTCTAGCTTATATCGAGCTTGATTTTGACTCCTGTAGCTCTGGATATGGTTAGTTGAAGTTTACCTGGTCAAACTTACCCCCAAATTCACGGTATGTTGTTTTCTATGTTTTCTAACATTCTTTGCCGATGTTTCTTTCTTGAAGACCTCTATCATTATATTCCTCTTCTCGATACCTTTCCAGCGAGGTATCATGGGCTCAATTCGGACACCCGTAGCCCAAAATATTTCTGTTTGAAAAATGGTGCTCAACAACCCTTGATCATGTCTGATGGTGAATCTGAGTCATTTATCCTTAACCTAAAAAATAAAAATCCCACATGCATAAGAGAATTCAACATTGAGTGGCTTAAATGGTTTTATCCCCTTTAGCTAATTTGAATATGAATGTGGGGAAGGCATAAGACCCATGGCTCATAATATAATTTTGGATAATTTTCATCCTACAAATTAGGAAAATAAAATAAAAGAAATAAAAATAAGAAAATAACAAACTTAATTAAATTAACCTATGTAATTAGAATTAATAACAAAAGCTAATAAAATTACCCCTAATTTACGTGAAAATTAATGACAATTAAATTAAAAATGATCAAATTATTTATCACTCATGTGAAATCAAAATTAATAAAGGAATTATAAATGATCAAATTACCCCACACTAATGTGAAAATAAAAATTACTAAAATTAAAAATAATAAAATATTCCCCCACCCACGTGAAACTAGAAATTAATAAAAAAATAAAATAAAAATAAAAATAAATAAAATAATAAATACACCCCACAAAAATGGAACATAGCCCAAGGTCTTCGTTATTAAGTCTTCTCCCCAACCCAATGTCTTCAACAAATATGAAATTCCCAATCCCCAAGTTTTCGTCGTCGGAATTATATGGTCGGGAAGGTTGGTGCACTGACACTTCAACTCACACTTCGTCCCACACTCCCGACGATGGTAACTCCCAACGACACACTCCACTGGGATGTGAAGGTTATTAAAATAATAATATTTCCCATAGGTGCACACTCCAAATATTATAATAATGCATGGGTCGTAGGGTCTTGTGGTCAAAAGGGTTGGTCTTGGTAATTCTTCAATGGTAACTTCTAATGACACACTCCACAGTAACTCTCCGATGGGTTAATAAGTTAATAATAACATTAAAATAATCCCCCTCCTAATTAGTGCATGTTCCTCCACAAATAATATTAAAACAACCCTTTAAAATAATATTAAATAATGCATGGTCGTTGGGGTTGGTCATTGGGGTTGGTAGGTGAAGGTAAAAGGTAAATCCTAATGGTAACTCTTCGATGACAGTCTTCATCTTACTCCCATGATACAAATCAATATTAAAATAATGCTCCTTTCTGACGAGTCTATGTTTTTCAACAACATAATAAAATAATCTTCCAAAAACATGTTAAAAAAATACATGGTCGTTGGGTCTCTTGGTCGGGACATTGCATGGAGGGTACTCCAATGGAATTCTAATGGATCATTCAGGTGACACACTCTCATTTAGTTAAATATTAAAATAAAGCACATAAGCTTGGGTAAATTCTTCGACGACACATTTCCGATGGGAATAACATTAATATGGCGTAGTCTAAACGTTCTATGTTTTTTACTTTTGCCGGTCACTATCACCGGAATTCGGTAAATCAATTAATGGTGAAATCACAATTTTACATTGTTTAAATCACATTTTTGAGTGCATAAATGGATTCAACACCTTATAAAACCTCCAAGGCATCCAAAACATGTGATCTCAACCACTTAAATATGTAATTCCATCCATCCTTTTAAATTTCTTGGTGGATTTTGGAAAAAATGCATCAGAAAAAAGTAGTCGAGAAAGGTTAAAAACGTAGAATGTTGTTGGCACAGGGGCAGACCCAGGGTTCAATGCTTCAACAACGCACCAAAAAAACCCTAACTATCAGCCCTTTTGGCAACACCTGCGAAGTAGGCGAAGTCTCACCTGAGGTATAAGCAAGGGGGGTTACAGGACTTAAGTGTCTGTAACCAATATGGGACACATATTTGTGATTATAACACTTCACAAAGTATTCTAGCCACACTTAGAAGATGATATGCATTAGTTCATTAGCTTTTATTAACATCGCAGAATAAACCCTAATATGAATTAGCGTAGTAACAATAAAGATTAAACACTTCACCCACTTAACACTCATCACAGAGTTAGATCTAACATTCATTCATATTTAAGTGAAGCACTAAGCATCAACAAATCTATATAACTAACATAATAAACAAATCACTAAACACATTCATAACATAACCAACACAACACAAAGAAACCCAAAGACACAAGATATACGTGGTTCACCCCAGTGTGGGGCTACATCCACCAACTGCTTCGTCTTCTTTATTATCCTTCAATCTCTTACATTCATCCACTCCTGTGCACTGTTACCCATGATTTTGGTCATCATGATGATGTATTTATGATGGTGTACTCAAGCTCTTCATTAGAACTTTCTCATGAGAAAAGTTACCTTCATCTCTTTCCAGAAATCACATTTTGGAGGAAGGTTCGCGTGCTGCTAATAAATTTGCCCGCGAGAATGAATGATTCTCATAGGCTACCTTAAGCCAGGGTGCGAGAAGTTCGCACTGTGTGTAACTGCTAGGGTGCGAACACTTTCTAGAACAAGGAAAAAGATGAATTCTCGAAGCTTCTAGAAGGGAATCTTCTAGAAGGATGAGATGGCATTCGAATGGTTATCTAAGTACTAGATTTCCTGATATTTTGGGATCATTCTTATCCAAGTAACCAATTCATTCTCTCCTATATATTGAGTGAATTCTCATGGAAAGGGTTAAGCAAAGAGAAGTAAACAAGCAAGATATTTATTGGAGAATTAGTGAAAGACTGTGTGAAGGACTGAAGCTACAACAGCTAGAGAATTCCAACAAGTTTATCAAAGGTGGTTGATCTTCTTCATGCAAGTGAGAAAGTGTGTGTGTCAGAGCTAAGGGCCATTGAAAGGAAGTTTGCAACATCAAGGCTCAGGTTGTAATCTTTACTTTCCATCAATATGATACAGTAATATGTCCCTTTCCCATAAAGCTAGTTCCACTTTATTGTATAACTCCTTGATCATATACATAGATTGA
>ML777464.1:282787-297293 GCA_009831015.1 Picea engelmannii | reverse complement strand
GTCCGAAGGATGAGCTTATATCAACAAGAATATGTGATCCTCTTCAAGCTTGCGTAAAAATAAAGAGGTACTTGCCAGAAATGGTGGGGGAAAATTTGGGAAAGGGATATGTTTCATCTTCGTATTGATTGGCAGTAAGTGTCGCTCTTGAACATGACACCCCCTCTATTCATCGCATTTGAAGTTGGTTTGAGAAATCCATTTGTCTCTCATTCGATTTGCTACAAGGTCATTCCCTATGTCGTCTTTGAGTTAATGCTGCCAAATCATTAGTCATGTCGTTCATATGTTCAAGAGAAGTCCATCTGAAACTTATATTGAGTCGGCCATCTGCAGTTATCCATTCTCTCTGTGTCGGCCTTCCCTGTGTCCAGTCCAATTTGCAAAATGCTCTGTTTCACCTTCAAAATATGTTACTCATTTCGTGTCATTGATGGGGGATACATCAAGGCCCTCCTGTGACGAGTTTTGTTCCATCGACTTCAGCTGATTATCCAGAATCAAGACTTAGAAATTATTTAGTACCTTGGAGCTTGCATGCCTCAATGGCAAGTTTCCTCGCTTTCGACAGTGGGTTTACATTATTGACCCCTGATCGAAAGATTTCGTCAAATGTTCGACATCAACTCATTTATTCACACTCGATGGATTGTACTTTGGTACCTTGGGAGTCATTGACATCAATGGTGATTTCCCTCACACTTGTTAACGGTTACATCAATGACCGGTAATCAAGTGGTTTCTACCATGTTCGACTTCAACACATGTAATCACATGGTTAGATTCGTACTTTGGGGGACGAGATTGAAGACCCTGGATATCATTTTTGTGATCCAGGTTGCGATGGAGTATGTATAATTTGTGACACATAGATCCACTGTGTATGTTTCGTGGCTATGTTGTCTTGATTTGAAATTTCTCGCATAGATCCACAGTGTATTCCGGTGGCTATGCTATATTTTGACGGCATGGATCCATAGTGTATGATTGGTGGCCATGACCCATGTCTATAAGGTCATCAGTCTGTGATCTGAGTATGGGAATGCCTACCTCAGAATTGGTATATATGATATTCTGCAGATGCTTGGTTGTTCGCAGGTTTCCAATTAGATGTGCTCCTGGTTCTTGACACACACATGCATCTTACAAAGTCTATCGACTGTCACTAGTTCCAACCTCATACTTTGGGGGGCATTCTGTTACCCATGATTTTGGTCATCATGATGATGTATTGATGATGGTGTACTTAGGCTCTTCATTAGAACTTTCTTCTGAGAAAAGTTACCTTCATCTCTTTCCAGAAATCACATTTTGGAGGAAGGTTCGCAGGCTGCTAATACATTTTCCTGCGAGAATGAATGATTCTCGCAAGCTACCTTAAGCCAGGGTGCGAGAAGTTCGCACTGTGTGTAACTTCTAGGGTGTGAACACTTTCTAGAACAAGGAAAAAGATGAATTCTTGAAGCTTCTAGAAGGGAATCTTCTAGAAGGATGAGATGGCATTCGAATGGTTGTCTAAGTACTGGATTTCCTGATATTTTGGGATCATTCTTATCCAAGTAACCAATTCATTCTCTCCTATATATTGAGTGAATTATCATGGAAAAGGTTAAGCAAAGAGAAGTAAACAAGCAAGAGATTTATTGGAGAATTAGTGAAAGACTGTGTGAAGGACTGAAGCTACATCAGCTAGAGAATTCCAACAAGTTTATCAAAGGTGGTTGATCTTCTTCATGCAAGTGAGAAAGTGTGTGTGTCAGAGCTAAGGGCCATCGAAAGGAATTTTTCAACATCAAGGCTCAGGTTGTAATCTTTACTTTCCATCAATATGATACAGTAATATGTCCCTTTCCCATAAAGCTAGTTCCACTTTATTGTATAACTCCTTGATCATATCCATAGATTGACTGTTGAATAGATTGTCCTTTCTTCACTTCGATTGGTTTGTATTGTTTTGGTATTGACTGTATGAGAGTATTGGAGCAAAGTGGGAGCAACAAATACCATAGGAAGTGATTATAAGGTATGTAACTTATTCTTGCCTCCTAGTTCATTCAATCGTCAAAATCTAGGGAAAGAGTATTATTCTGTCTTGCTTTGTTCTAGATCCAGGTGGATCTAGGGAGATCGGTTTGTGTCCGCACTTACGGATTTATCCAATAACATGCACGAAGCCACAGAGCCAATCTTCACAGAGGACATGAGATTTGTGCACTGAGCACCTGATCCTCCTTCCCAAAATTAGGTCAAGGCATAGAGCCAACTCTTTTATCGATCACAGAGCTTTACATACACATTCTGTTTTACAAAGCACTCAGAACGACTTGCACTTAGCCACTTAGACTTCACTCTCTAAGTTTCTTACATCGCTTCACCTCTACAATAAATTCTTACACTTATTTATACTTTTACAATAAGGCCTAATCATGGGTAAACCCATGGTCCGACATCCCATAACCCATTACAAAAACCATACGAAACCCATTGCTGGGTCGACAAAGCCCGCAAAATAAGTGAGATCCATGATCTCAACTCTGCCTAGGTGCTGCTTCCTCGATCAATGCATCGAAGTCTGAAAAGTGGTCAAACCTGACCAAGATTTCCTCAAAACTTGGTCGAGGGACAACATGCCCCCAACACTCACCTGTGACTTGTCCCGAGTCAATCAGGTCTGGGCAACGCTGCTTCAAATGCCTTGAGATTCACTTGAGATTCCTCAACTTTCTGCTTTGCCTGAGCCTCCTGCTCAACAAGCTCTTGGATCATCTGCTCTGTAACATTCCCTTCGAGGCGTTATTCTGCTGTCACAACCACTTGGTCCAGTTGCGAGCCTTGTCCTTTAATTTCTTCAAACACTTCATAGGCTTCATCTTGCACAGGCTATAGCTTCCACGTGACTTCCATTACCCTTCCCTGAATGGCAGTAATCTGCTGTTGTACCACACATTGTTTCCGAGATCTCTTCATTCTTTCTACCATAGTGAGCAGCTTCATCTGCACCGGTACTGACAATGTCTGCTGCTGTGCTTCCTGTAACTATGCTTCCAATTTCCTTAGCTCTGGATATTCTATGAGGCATTCATAAGTTTGCACAATTCTATCACTTCGCTACTTCCATTCAGAGGTGAGGGCTTTGATCCTTCCAACTACGTTCTTAGAGGATTCCTCCCTCTGGTCACGCACCTCTTGCGGAGTGCTCAATACTGCTTGGATGTCCAACTTTGTTATCCTTTCTTGAAGCTACTGGATGGCCTCAACGAGCTTCACCACTTGAACCTTGACTGACTCATGTTCCCCCTGTGCCAAGCCTGGCACAGAGCAAAGTGATTTATTCACCGCTTCTTTGACCGCAGTCTGCTCTGCGAGAAACTAGTCCTTTTCTCTCTGTATCTTTTCTTTTTCCTCCTCGAGCATCACCCAAAACTCATATCTCTCATTTTCATAGGTGGTTACACAGTACCACGTAACTCGTAGTTTCTCTAAGACTTCCTATTTCTCTTGTTTCAAGGCTTCTGTAGCCTTCTCCTTTTCTTCCTGGATTCTCTGATGTTGAGCCTCTGTCGCATCTACAAGTCTTATTAATTGGGTGGGCTCATCCCCCAATTATGCAACCTGTGACAAAGAAGGCGCAATAGGTACTGCGCAGATCAATTGAATAGCTTGTTGTATTTACTTCATCTCCTTCTCGACCCTTTAATACAAATCTTCCTGCTTCGCTCCATATCTTTGCATGATGTCCTCAGAAGCATCCTCCATGGCTTCACGGATCAAGTTGATGTCTTCCTTCGTGAGCGTGGCCTCTAACTGGGGATTTCTATCCCGTGTCTTCTTTCTTGCTGAAGGTTTCTGTGGAGAAACCTTCCTCTTTTGTGGTGTCATTGTTTCAGTAAGGGGATATTTTGGTGGTGTAGCTTCGCCTTCTCCTTTATTTTATCCTTTGTCCCCTAATCCTTGTCCATTTGCTTCATCTCCTCCTCCTAGCAAGCTAGATCCATTTCCTTCAGAAGCACTATCCTCCTCGTCAGTCTCTATATTCTGGACTTCCTCCTTTTTCTTCTTTTTCTTCGCACTAAACTGTTCAACATGCTCGACCTGGGTGACGAGGGGGATTCCTATGATGTCAGTGTTAGAGAGTTTTGCATCATCGACCGGTACAATGAAATCCTTCGTCCACTCCTTTGTGATCTTCTCCATGTCTTCATCTATCAGCTTGTAATATGACTGTAACTCTTCCTTGCTCTCGTCTCTGCGCGCAGTGATATAGATAAAATGTCGATCTGAGTGGAACTTGGCTATCGGTCTGTACTGGTGCAAGGTGCATGGTGTCATGTGTGGAAATGAGTTAATGGAAACCTTCAATTGTTGATAATATGCATGGAACACAACATTCGACTATCATTGCTTTGACATGTCATTGGTGTACCACAAGGTAGAAAACCTAGCGGTCAATGACTCCGATGGTTCGATCTTTGGGAAGGTGGCTCCTTCAGGAATTTTCCAAGTGACAAATGAAATCAACATGAGAAGCCAACTAAAGTGGAACTCGTATCCCTGATATTGAGCTTTGCGACAACCTTTCTCGAGCTCATTGATGAGGTAATTCACCCAATTGATCTGCATTCCCTCCACACATTTTCCTATGAGGTCCACCACGAACCCGGTGACCTTTGCGGGAAAATTATTTCTTATGAGCTTGCCAGCTATGATTTGGAAAGCGATGGATAGAGGCTACCTTGTAGCCTCACTTTCCCTTTTTGACTTCACTGTAAGACTCCTTGATGCGCTGTGCCAGTGAGTGGTCCGAAGCCTTCCCTGGGTAAAACCATTGAGGGTTAGGTCCCTACATGCTTAACCCTGTAATCAAGTGGATCAATGCCAGATCCATAGTAATCCGTCGGTCGAGCCATAGGTATCCACCATGGTAGCATGACAAGAGGAGTTTATCCCAAGCGTTAACCTCCTGGTGACGGACAAAATGGGGAATCTTCATCACGTTTAGTATAGTAGACTACGCCAACTCCTTAATCCATTGCTGGGAGACGAGGCGAGGCTTCTTCCCAGTTGTCTTCATCAAGTATCTGTGGGGTGCGAGCATAGAGTGATTCTTTCTATCTCCAAGGTTGAAGTTGTTGTTCTTTAATAGTGGGATCTGTCCTAACTGGCTCCCAACTACACGTATTCCTTTTGGGATGTACATGATGATCAACATGTATTCATAGTCATGTGGGATGCTATCACGGTTAACCCCTCCAACCAATGGTGGAATATAGTCTGGTAAGATTGACGGGATCAGCTTCGCATTCACCATATCACCGCGATGCTTACTTCACTGCTCAGTGACGGGGTTAACACGGCTAGAACAACGTCTAGTTGAAGGGGAAGCTTGCAGTCCCCTAGTTGACGATGCTTGTACTCCTTCAGACATAGCTCTATTAGACATGAAATTATTAAGAACCTCTTCGACGGACTTCTCTAACTCAGTGGGTTCGCCCGACATTCTCACTGTTAAACAAGCAGGTCAGGGTAGGTGAACAAATAAGTGGACAAATAGACAACGACGTATAGATTATGAATCAAAGCTCCATACACAATCAACTCTCTATTATCTTAGTTAATCACGGGTGGAAAAAATTGGTCCCGACGCAACGTCTGATGGGTTAAATAAGCGAGCATCGTAACAGATTCTTCCAATGGGCAGTAATGCTTCCATCAATGCGAATCTGTCCATTATGACGTAGTCTCAACGTCCCAAAAGCGGTCCATCCACCCATAAATGCGTTTCGTGGCCGTTTCGAAGTGTCATTCTAACGGTCGGGGTGCCTCCAATGGTCATATAGCTTCGCCAGGGTGAAGTGCCATTCTGTGTAGTTCTGCTATTTTGGTGAGGTTCAAATCCTGCGAACCCGCCTCCTGCGAGGTTCTAGTATTGGAATTCTTCCATCTGTTTTGTGTAGCTTCCTGTAGATTTTCTAACTTGGATTTCTTTTTATTGATCTTCCTCGCCTTCTTCCCTGTAATATGAGTTTCTTTAATAGTTTTTGGAATTATCTTTCCATTCTTATTCTTATCTTCTCCTAGAGAAGTGACTTCACATTGCTGATGTGCTCTCAAAGGGTTCGAAGTTAATACCCCTTCTCTTATTAATTCCAGGGTGGGTATTCTGCTTTCTTGCATAGATAGATCCTTCAAACCTTCTTGCATTCTTTCAACCTTGACAACTAATTCTCTTGCCTTCTTTTGCTTCGACTTATCTTCCCATTCTTCTATTAGTCGATCTATTTTTCTAGCTATGAAATCCCTTAGTTCCTTCCTTTTCTTTTCTGTAGCTTCTTCCTTTTCTTTTCTTCTAATTTGATCCTTCTCAATCCAAGTCTTTCCTAACAAAAGTGGGAAAGGGGCGGTTTTCTCAACAAACTTAATGACTTCAAATTCCTCTTCAGTCTATGTTCCATGGATAATAATAGGTACATTAGTAACTCTTCCACATAAGGTTATCATATTTCCCTTGAACAAGCCTATCCTTCTGAGTGAATATACCATAGTAGGATTTCTCAAAATTTCCCAAGTGCCTTCTGTCATAATATTCACTTGTGTTTCCTCATCCAAGACACAGTCTATGTCAAATTATTCTATTCTTGTACTTATGTGCTGTTTTACTTTCAAGATCTCTGGTAAACTAATATCTTTATGAACATCCATCATTTCTTTCAACTGCACTAATGTAGTCTGAAATTCTTCTGATATGTTCTCTTTCTGATTCTCTAACATGTTCTTATTCTCTAGAATTCCATTTTCTTGTCTCATGTTCATAATTTCAACTTTAGCAATCATCCTTGGACAATCCTCAACCTCATGACCAAAATTTTTACAAAAAAGACAAATAGGACCTGTACGAGGGAATTCCTTAGCAAGATGTCCCAGTCTTCTACAGTTATAACACAATGTCAATCCTCTTTTCCTCCTATATGTTCCTCAACTTCTCCTGTACTGTGCACTGGGATCACATTGCTGGACACACAATCTGCAAAAATTCTTTCTAGGTTCCTGCATCCAGTTATTAGTTCAACAATTCTTTCTATGCATAGCAATAACATATCTTTCTTCATTTCTATTATCTTTACTTAGATCAATTCTTTCTTCCAAATGCACCCTATCTTTCAGAATAGGAAAAAATATATTAAACATACCTAAATTCATGCTTTTGAAACAAAAAATTTCACTTATCTTACTCTATCAAAGCACATAGCTTTACCTCTTTTAAGATCTTACCTCTTTTCTTCATATCAGGTTTCTTTCTTAGCATAGAGCTTTGCAAGTCAAGTAGAGTAATCTACACTACAACAACAAATCTACACATAGAGATTCTCTTTTCTTTACTTCAGTTCCCATCAATCACAGTTTCAGGTCCCAACAACGAAACCATTTGTTGGCACAGGGGAAAAACCAGGGTTCAATGCTTCAACAACACACTGAAAAAACCCTAAATACTGGCCCTTTCAGCAACACCTGCGAAGCAGGGGAAGTCTCACTTGAGGTAGAAGCAATGGGGTTACATGACTCAGGTGTCTGTAACCAAGACGAGACACAGATATGTGATTATAACACTTCACATAGTATTCTATCCACACTTAGAAGATGATATGCATTAGTTCATTAGATTTTATTAACATCACAGAATAAACCCTAATATGAATCAATGCAGTAACAATAAAAGAGTAAACACTTCACCCACTTAGCACTCAACACAGAGTTAGATCTAACATTCATTCATTTTTAAGTGAAGCACTAAGAATCAACAGATCTATCTAACTAACATAATAAGAAAAGAACTGAACACATTCATAACATAACCAACACACCACAAAGCAACCCAAAGACACAAGATATACATGGTTCACCCCAGTGTGGGGCTACGTCCACCAACTGTTTCGTCTTCCTTATTATTCTTCAATCTATTACATTCATCCTCTCCTGTGCACTAAGACATAGAGCCAATCTTCACAGAGGACAGGAGATCTACGCACTAAGCACTTTATCCTCCTTCCCAAAATTAGGTCAAGGCATAGAGCCAACTCCTTTATCGAGCACATAGCCTTACATACACATTCTGTTGCACAAAGCACTCAGAATTACTTGCACTTAGCCACTTAGACTTTGCTCTCTAAGTCTCTTACATCGCTTCGCCTCTACAATACATTCTTACAATTATTTATACTTTTACAATAAGGCCTAATCATGGGTAAACACTTATTTTGTGATAGAACCCTAAAATTTGTATGATGTATATTTATATTTATATCTTAAATATAATCTATATAATGTTTATTTATATCTTAAATATATTTGATGTAAAAAAATTATTAGGATTTTTTCTATAAGTTTGTATGTAAATATATTTATGTTTATATTTATATTTATATCTTAAATATAATTTATATGATGTTTGTTTATAGCTTAAATATATTTGATGTAAACATATTTTTTAGTATTTTTTTTTATAAGTTTATATGTAAATACATATTACTTTAATTTTAATTTTAATTTTAATATATATATATATATATATATAATTTAATGGTATGAGATTTTAGCAAGATTTCTTTTAAATACATTATCATTTTCTTTTAAATACATGAAGAATAAAATAATGAATCACACTATAACAAGACCAAAATAATTAATTAATCTCATATATGTGAGAAAAATGTCAAATAAAATACGTGTTATGTAAGAGAAAAATTTCAAACATGTAATCACATATGTGTTATGTAAGAGAAAAAGGTAAAATATATGTAAGAAAAAAAGGTTGAACACGTGTCGTGCGCCCATAGGATACAGACAGACGACGCAGGTCTGAGAAAAACGCTCCCTTGTAAACACCTTCGGTGTAAAAATCGAATGAGAAAAATAAAGTGAGTATGTACAACCTAGGACTTAAGTGATAAGAAAAAAAATAAAAATAAAAATGAAAATGAAAACTAAAAACAAAATGAATATATTAAAAAAATGAAAAGTCAAATTGTTTTTTTTTTTAAGTTTTATGGAATATGATAAAAATAAGGATGTACATGTTACACCTAGGCTTTATGCAAAACAAATCATCTAGCAAATAGTTTTTTCATGTAATACAAATAGTTTATCCATGCAAAAACATATTTACCCATTATAAAAATAAATATCTAAAGTGAACTTAGTTTTCCCCTATGTCAAAATAAATATTTAATGTAACTTTAGGGGAAAACCATGGGAAAAACCATGTGAAAATAAACCATGTGGTTTTTCCAAAACCAAGGGTAAAATGGAAATAAATGATTATTAAAAAAAAAAAAAAAAAAAACATATACAAAAATAAAAATAAAAATAAAAATAAAAATTAGGAAAATAAGTTGAATTACACACAAGTTAGGGTTGCATGCCCATCATGGTTCCATTGGTCAGGGTTCGTCCAGTCAAGGTTTCACACCTAGTGGTCGAACTTATGAATAAGGCATACCAGGTGGGTTTTGAGAAACCAAGCGTCAATGAGAGTGGTTAGTTCATATGGTGATCAAGAAAATTGTGATTTAGCTATGATGAATGGAAAGAGATGAAAGGGAATAAGATGACACTTCATGTGATGAATCAACGTCACAAGTAGAGACATATAGTAAAAGGAGATCGAGGCCAACCAGATGCATGAAACAAGTCAATCTATTCAAGATGAACATCTCTGGGTGAGGACCTACTAAGATCATAAGGAGTGGGAATACAACTGGATCAAGGAATAGGTTATTATTCCAGTCCACTATGCATGATACAAAAATGTGACATATATCGAGCAAACATTGGGAGATGACATGATCGGGACCTACATCCCTGAAAGATCAATAGGCCTTTGGCCTGAGTTTTGGAAAGAGGTAAGAACAAAAAAGGAATCTAGTTGCGATCAATCATAAGAGGCTCGGGGATAGGACTATGGTAAAAGTGCATTTGATAGCCTTGGGAGATTCATATCTTAGGGAAACTGTAAGCCAAAGTAAGTCACTTCCTGATAAAGGGAAGCCTGGTAATGATCAAGGTCAAGGTTCTGGATAAGGATCAAGGGATTCCCTCACTTGCATTTCAAGGTTGGAGAAGTCATATAAATGAAGTGGCGCTACAAACCTGCTTGTCAGGCTTCTATATTAAAGATTTTAATTACCTGAAAACACTGAATTGTCAAACCAGGGTAAGTGAACTTAGAGCTGCTACACTGTATGTGCGGGTAAGATTCTAATTCTAAAGACTAATCTTAGAAGGAAACACAAACTCACTCTAGAAACTGAATCCTAATGACTATCCCGAAAATTATCATTTCCTGTTTAATTCATCAAAAGAGAACAGTTCTGTGCTTAAGTGCAAGTACTTCTATTTCTATTCTAATGTGATTTCACAAGACTATCTACCCCTCTCTTTAATCATCTAATCATCACTATTTCTATCTAAGCCATAACAGAAATATTATTTCCTAAGATTCTTTTAATCTAAATATCGAAAATAAATCTAAATCTATCTACAGGAAAAATAAAGAAATATCCTACTTACCCTACTGGTACTGGAAGATTCCTTTAATTCAATTGCAACCTAACTATCCTAACAAAGCAGAGTAATATAACTATCCTAACAAAACATTGCAACCTAACTATCCTAACCAAAGCAAAGTAAATTCAAACTCTAATTTACGTTCAGATTGAAAACTGGAAACAAAGCAAACCTAGTTCATGCTCTAAATTCTACAGGAATCAACCATGATTTCAACACTCATCAACGTAGAAGATATCTAATATGCTGGAAACGATACAGTTGAAGAATAATTAAGCAAGAATCTGAATAAGTTAATTCCCAAACTCAAATAAGCTAACATGCATGCAAATACTAAGATACTGAAATAAACTAATTCTAATGCAGGGAAAAGCATCGACTTGAACCTGTTGGCGGGCCCAAAAAAGAGGTGCAATCACCGAAAGGAAGAACCAGAACTACTTAGATCATTCTACGCAAGCACTATTCATGCTTCACGCTCCATTTACATAGACAAATAACTCAAATCGTATGACAGTAAAGTAACATAACGCAAATGCAGATTGTATTAACAGAAATGTATCTCATAGCATAACATAACCCAACGTTTCTTAGGAGTGATCTTCTGTTTATATAGATCCTCCTCAAAAATAGTTTAAAGCAACAATGCATTAATTCAAACGGATCCCAGATCCGAAAATAACTCGAAATCAGTTAAAAACGGTCTTCACATCTTCGTGCCACGCAGTGTCACGAAGTGTGAGTCATGAAGTGTTACAACTCTGTTCTATAATTTCATCTTGAATCAGCATATGAGTGATGACTCCATCTATCATGTAAATCGCACTGTCTCCCACTCTGGCCATAATGCGCAGATCTTTAGTAGCTTCGTTGGTATCTCCACGGGGTGCGAGCTGGTACCTGGTACTGGCAAATCCTGTTCAAATAGAAATAGTACCTAACTCAAGCCACATTAGTTTCAATATTAATTTAAGGTATCAAAATACATAAAAATAACTTGAAACATAAAAATACCTTGAGTAGCCCCATTGAGTGGTAAAGAGATGTCAAGTGTGTCATAACAAGGCCAAAAGGGAGTGGTACTGGGTATGGAAATGGAGGTCTTTGTGATATAATATAGGCAAAAACATGGTCAAAACTGGAGACCAACATGCCCCCAAACTGAAGTCTTTGCCTGTCCTCAGGCAACAAAGAGTCAAAGACTGATAGCAATCAGAGCGTTGCAGCAGCTGCAACCAACATTTGTAACCTCTCATGTTTCTTCATATTTCTAATTTCCTTCTTGAGGACTCGGTTGATTATAATATGCTTTCTGGCAGTCTTCTGTAGTTTCCTGTTCCTTTGGAAAAGACCCTTATTCTTTCGTTTCAATCTTTCAATTTTGGACAAGAGATGAGTTACCCTGACTTTCATGAGTTCGTTTTCTGTCTTTATATGTTGATCCGATACAGTGTACTCATGTAGCTTCTCTTTCAACCTGTTATTCCTGCTTTCTAATCTGTCTACCATTGGTCTCAAGGATTTACTGGACGAGATTTCACAGTAGGTTTCAAATGTTTTATCTTGTCCTGGCTGTGTTTGAGGACTGGATGCATGAGTAACCTCATCTGGACTGTGAGCAGGGGTATCAACTGGATTGGGATTATGATCTGGACTAAGTTCAGGAGTGAACTCATCTAGACTTCGTTCATAGGTGTCGACTGGATCGGAATTGTCAACTGGGCTTGGTTCAGGAGTGAACTCTCTATGTATCCGAGCAGGGGTATCAACTGGTACTCGAATTGGCTCATTCTGCTCAATTCATTTGGGCGCAGTAGCCTGCCGATCCACTTTACGGGCTTTTCGAATTAATTGGGATAGAGTCTAGGTCATTTCAGAGGGATCCGGAGCCTCCTCATGATCATCCACACTTTCTAACCTCTCCTGTGGTGGGTAACTGGGCACAGAGTTGTCCATTCCTGACAATGTGCTTTTACATTTTCATTTTGGATTTCTCCTAGGCTTGTCATTCAACTCTGCCAGTTCTTCCACGTCAATAATGTGCATAGCAGCTGGGGAAGATATCGGAATTCCAACATTTGCCTCTATAGGAGTAGTGTTCTTCACAGTTTCATAATTGGTTTCCACTCCATCAGACCCGTGGGCATCAAATGAATGTTCTGAATCAGGGTTTCTAGTACTGGCTTCAATTGTGCTATCTGGTATGTTCTTAGGGTCAGCACAGACTTTGGTCGGGGTTTTAACCCTCTTTTTCCTAGAGTTCAACTTATTCTGTGGGGGAGCAGGCTTAACACTCCTATCTTTAGACTTGGCAGAGTCTAGGGTTTTTACAGTGAACATATCCCAAGTTTCTTGCTTCTTGGACAGTGCAGACTTAATCAATATCTTAACAAGACCAAAATGAAATAGACTTCCTCGAAAATATTTGGCCTTTCGGACCTTTTCAGCCATCTTCTTTAAAATTTTCAACAGAAAGAAGGGTATGTTCAACAGGTGATTACCTTTGAAATGCAACAGGAGTTGGGCATGGCAGGGAAATACGATTGTATACCTTCCTTCACACGTGAGGTAACGTTGGAGGATGGCTAACAACTGAGCCCACTGTGGTTCTAACCAAGACCGGGATGTTCCCTCGGACCACTGTGTTTCCCGGTAATGTGGTTTCAAAAGTTGCGTACATAGATTTTTGTCAACATGCTGACCCTTTGTCCATCTTTGACCAGTGGTGGATAGTTGAATTTCTTCTGAAATGAATTTCTTCATGACTTAAAACTCGAGCTCGCCCACTTTAGTGAACCCACCCTGAAAATGCAGAGCAAACTGAAGCGTAATTGCATCATTATATCCATCGAATTTCTTAAGAAACAACTCCCATCCTGCTTTTCGAAAAATGTCTCTGGTTGCCTCATACTCCAGAAGGGCCTCTAAGTCAGCATATGTCTCCGGTTCATGGCGATTTTCCACCATGGTTCCACTTGATATCACAGGGAAGGTCTATAAGTGAGCAGCGAAATTTAGATGAGGGCGACGAAGGAAGAGAATGTGATGAAGGAAGTAGTCGGGAGGAAAATCATAGGAGAACATTTGAATTGTCGTGGGGATCGATAGGGTGTCGGAAAATGATGATAGTCGTACATGAGTGCAGAGTGTTATGATATACGAGTCATGTCAAACTCAACTCCGGTAATGTTGTGCATTTTCATGATATGAAATGTCGAGGTGGGTTGGTTATTTAGGTACAGGTCATGGGTATGATGAAACATTATGGAGTAAACAAGGCATTCTTAGTTCAAACTATTAATATGTAAATTAATACAGTAAATCAACATGAACTAAGCATACCTGAGTTAAATTACCTATCCCCTTTGTTATGCAAGTCTTGCTGTAGAATTTTTTCTTTTGAAGTCAAGTCTGGATCTGAAGGGCACGAAAATTGTAATTGCTCTTGTATTTCTGATGACCACTGTAGCTGATGAACTCGGTGCTGGTACTGTCTGGTACTGATGAAAAAATCAAGAATCTGCAGAAAAATTTGAACCAATAATATCCTGTTGAGAAAAACTTCTTGTTTATAACAACAAATTATCTGATGATGATCCCTGAACCTGGATTTTGTTCTGTCCTGAAAAAGATCAACTGAAATCATGTGTTCAACAACTTCAAAGCTCTAACTCATGGTACAATTATGATTTGTGTGAATGAATGTTCTGGAGTCAAACACAAACAGAAATCATCGGATTACCGACCATTAATGAATGTCGTTAACCGATGCGAGATGACCCACCAGTGATGTCAATGGGCCCCAAGGTACCTACAACACATCCTAACAGGTACGAATAGAGGTGTTGGTGTCGAGTCACCTGTAGGATCTATCAACCAAGAGACATTGGTGTATTCCCAGGGTTGTCAGCAAGGACATCTACCATTGAGGCATGCAGAGTCCAGG
>ML777464.1:255204-268806 GCA_009831015.1 Picea engelmannii | reverse complement strand
TGATGCCAAATTTTTAAAAGATATAATTCAATATTTCTAGTACTTATAATCTAACACACCCTTTTCAAAGAGCCAATTAGTGAGGTAAATGCTTTTACTAGATACACACTTCAGATTGGTTTTGGTTCAACCATGGGTTTTCACTTTTTATAACAAACAAACATCTACATAAGTGTTTTTTTCGTCTCTCTTTTATCGTCATTGCTTTGCTTACAACAAACATCCATAGCCCCAATGAATTTGCCTTGGTACCATACAAACATAGCCCCACTGCCAACATGTGTCCATATCCCTTACTTTTACTTCTCACACTATTAATAATGCTTTCAACTTCCTTTTTATTTCAAAATATATTCACCCTTTTAAATTTGTATATATATATGCATATGCACATAAGCTATGAAGGAAGAACGGTGATACGAGAGTTGATTTGATTTGTTGAGTAGATTTTATGTATTATAGTTTAACCCACAGGTCTCCCCAAAAACCATCATAGTATTGGCCATTTTATTAATATGAAGTGGATGGAACTAAAAAAAAAGGGTAGATAGACACTTTCCTATAATTATGGATTATCACGGTATGCTCAATAGGAACATGTGTTACACCACGACTATTAGTACATACCCACAACTAAGAATTTCATGAATTTTCATTCAAATAGAGCAACCCATGCATCTTATGACTTGTAAAAAATTTCTCCAATAGTGACCAGAATAGGACCAACCCTTCACTCAAATTTAAAGAGTATTCCTCAAGGTAGACTGAGAAGTCAAACCAACTCAGGGTACATACTGACATTCAAATTAAAATATGGAAGCAATATGTACAAGCATAAAGAAAGCACTAAAATTGAAGTCAATTCATGAAAAATAGAACTAAACTAAAAGAAGCCTAAAGCTAGAATGTTAGTCATCAAAATGAGATGAAAACTGGCTGAAAGATAAGAGGAGAACCCAACAACAAGAAATAAATTTGGGGCAGCGATAGTGAAAGTGTTTTCAGTGAAAGCTTGGAAATTAAGGCAAAGGTAATAATCGATTAAGAAATGTTAACCATTCAACATCAATCCCAATAGAAAGTTCCCTAGGGTAAATATATGAAATGAAGAACAAGCGAGACTACAAGAACTGATAATCTAGTGGAAAAGATTTACAACACATTCCTCCAATCCAACTATCACATAGAATTTTCCTTTCATTTATTGCAACAAAACAATTTTCCGTGAATCTATCAGAATGGGTTAATGGAGATGCTCAATCAAAACATATTTTTAAATTCAATTACATGAAACATTCCATAAACCCATAAGCTCTCAAGATTTCTTAACATAAGCAAGTCCTTTGCACACTTGAAAATAATTAATTTTTCAACAGAAAATACATTTCATATTTCTCACCAAAGAAATAATTTCTCTTTATTATAAAAGATATCATTAATATCAAAGATTCACACAATTCAATATGATAAGTCAAAGAAGAGATATTACAGTCCCGAAGGTCATCAAAATAATCATTAAAATGACTCCAAACATCAACTAGATCAGAAACCAATATGTGAATATATGAATGGGACTATATTTCTAATCAACCGTTGAGTTGGTGACAATCTTGGTTGATTAAAAATGTTGCAAAGGAATCAGAGGAACCAAGTTTAGATTAAAAATTCCCTAGGTTGATTTCATTTCGAGAGAAAAATATTGAGTTGCTAGTTGCACAAGCCATTTCCCAACCTGCATAAAAAAATAGAATGTCATGATCAACCATTAGAAACTTTGGGAAAATCTCTTCCTCTAAATGATTAACTTATTAGAATGAAATTAAACAAAAAGAAAAATAAAGACTAAAATTAAACTAATCCTAAACAAAGCATGCTAAGCTATTCGAAACTTGAACTATATTGGCTATAATGAAACTTATGAGGATCCCAATGCAGTAATCAAGTATCCATCTATTGTCCATTCAATCAAATATCATAGCCTTCTTCCCAAGAGATAAGAAATATGTTCTTTCCCACAATATTCCCTTTGACAAGAGACTTAGTGTTGTTGATTACTGTGAGATTTAGATCCCCTAGACACTATGTCTGGTCCATGGAATTAGAATCAATCAAATTAAACAAATAGGACCATAATACTCCAATTCCATCCATCTTCTAAAGATACTAGTCCACCAACAAACCTTAGTCATAAAAATCTGATTAATTTTTTTTACTAACATTGCACATCAAGGTTTATAGTTCTTTTTTTCATTAATGATAATAATGTGAAATATTCATATGATCATATTCAACCTTGTGAGATGCAAGAGGAAATCATTATGTAAATGATAGTAATTAAGATACTTTGGTAAGGTGCAAATAATCGCAGGTCACAACCTAGATGGATTGACCCCCCCATCATAAATGAAAGATATATATAGAAATCATAAATGAATGAAGTGAGTAAGATATGATTTCTAATATATGATAAGTTGATGTTAGTCGTGATGGAAAAATTCATAAAATTGATATCCTCAAATCCCCAAGAGTGTTCTAAGCACGGAAACCATAAATTTCACTTCCTCGAGCTTACATATATCATAGAATATGAAAAAAATGAAATGAAAGAGAAGAGTGTGTAACTTTTCTCTCTACTAGATAGGTTTTTGGTTCAAAATAATGAGACATACAATCCTGAAAACAAGATCAACATGCTCATAAGTAACAGGGATCCGATAAAAAATATTCCAACATAATCGAAACATGCTTATCTTTCCAAGTTATGAATAAACTAAGTTTTGGTTCAAGGAGTGCTGAAGAGTGTGGGGCCCAATAAATTGATTAGTCACATCCACAAGAAATTCACATCTTGAAGCTTATTTTCATGGTTAAGATGAAAACAAATGTTGAAAAATCGAAATTTAAAACCTTACAATTTGCATTGACATTTACCACCGAGGTATTTACAACTCCCAAACATTTGAATGGATTCAACATTGAGATAAGTGTGTAGTACTAATCCATGAAAAAAATCATATTACTCAAGAATGTAACCATAATGAGTGACTTAAAATCAATAAATCCAAAGGATGGAAAGATGATCTCCAAGAAGAAATCTGGTCTGAAATCCTCATTGAACCGGAAGTGCTAAGATTAAGTCTTCAGTTGACTAGTGATTTGGAGAATAAAATGATTGATTCTCAAGAAATTTCTGAAGTAGATATCCACACAAATATTTAAATAACAATGCTATCCAGAATGCCAATATGTTTATAGGTAGTTTGGAAAAATATCTCTCTCTCATGCGTATAAGAGAAAACTTGGACTAACAAGGCTACAAGATCAAAGATAAACTCCTCCTTGAAAATACCAACTGAATAGAGAATGCGATATGTGCAGGCGATGACTTGAAATTAAAACTAAAAGTACCGAAATAAAATATCTCAAAAGAAATAAAAATTATCTAAGTTCACTATGCTAATAAAAGTCTATACAGGAAATTGTGTTGGTTGACAGTAACCAAAGAAAAAGAGTCAATGTGAAAGAAACCATTTGGATAACTCCAAAAACATGATAAAATAATCATCTAAAGAGATTACAAGGAATTGGAGTGGGATTGGATTTTAGATGGGCAACATTTAACAATTAATGTTGTCGTTCATTGTGTATGGGACAACAAGATCAACACTCTATTTCAATCAAGCAAAATATTCAAATTAGAATCATGTAGATATTTATATGGAATAAATTATGAGTGCTCATTCTCACTATAAGAGGGACAGTAAAAATTTCTTTTAAAATATCCCACTTGCGAGATGACCCAATGCTTGAAAAACGATTTGATATGGTGAACACACATAAAATTAATGATATGAGAATTAACCAACACATTAAATTTTTTGAGATTGAGATAAAGTAAATTTTCCCCAATTTAAAATTAAATTCAAAAATCCATTCAAGGGAAAAATTTAGCGGGCAAGCTTTCTATTTATTTCCACCTCTACTGAGAAATCCATTTACTGTTCAACCAGTAGTAATAAAAGGAAAGGAAAACAAAAAGATAATTAAAAACTAGAAATCAAAACTAAACTATGTAAAAGAAATACACTAGCCTATTCTATCCTACTCCTATCCTACACTACAATGGCTGAAAAATAAACTATGTGAAGTCATAATGGCAATGTAGCCAACCATATAATTCCAATCCTGCAAACATATGTTCATGAAAATGTTTTAGAAACATAACTTGGAATAAAGATATAGTAAAAGTAGGAAAAATTAAAACATGATAAAATCTATTCACCATATTAAAAATGTCATTGTGATGATTCATGGGAACATTAGATGAATATGATTCATCCAACCATGCTTCAATTCTATCATAAAATATACCATGACTGATATATAATTGATGGAGGGAGTCCATTGGATGTAGCTTGGGTGGTTTTGCGGAATGGTTGTCACCCTCCCCACCCAAGTTCAATTCCTTGTAAGTGACATGTGATGCCCTTAATGGGTCTATATGATGCTCTTGTTGTTAAGACCTCAATATTATGAAAATGCTCAGCCTCCCCATGTTTCTCTCATAGATTTCGAGAGGGTTTTCCTTAGACATAGTGAGTATCGGTCTTCGGTGCCATGAATCACATGTAAAAAAAAGAAGCGATGGAGGGAGTCTACGAGAAAGTAGCATACCAAACGAGAAACATGACTAAAATTTATGAAGTATTCTTGGTGAGAAAATCATTATGCTGATATACTTGTTTATCCTCGAAGACAAACCAAAAAACTGAGGGCATGACATAACCATCAATGTAGAATGAAGTGCCTCATTGTCTTGGCAAGCCTCCCTAGACTCACACTTCAAGAAACCATCAACTTGAAACAAATTAGTAAAATCAAATGATATACATGGACTAGCATCCACCATGGTATGAGAGATATCTTCAGGATAATGGTGGAAGTCACTAAAATTAAAAATCTCAACCAAAGGGCTACTTGAACAAGAAGACTCTCTACTAATAAAAAATGAAGACGAAACATAAGCATACATGGCCTGATATATATTTTCTATGATATTTACTTCATCCCATGAAAAAGGTTGATAAGGCTTGGTTGTAATAAGTTCATGGAAAGAAGCCTTATCCTCTCTATATTCTATATACACATTACCACCATCAAGCACTTGAGGGATTGTCCCTATTGAGTTTATATGAATAGGACAATGGATAGATTCCTACAAAATCAAACCATTAAAGAGATTAGGATACAAATAATAATAAGAGGAAGAATTAAGAGAATGAAAAACATCGCTTGAACAAGAAACATCTTCAAAGAGTGACTCTTTAAATGGTAGTTCCTCCTCGACATAAACATCGGTGACTTATTGTGAGTTGGTAAGCTCCACACTAGGAATGGTTTCACAATCAATATGTTCTTCCTCAACATGGTTTTCCTCTTTCAGAAAAAAGTGGATGGTTGTGCCAAAAGCGATATGTCTTGTATGTTAATTTCTTCCCCTTGAGTGAAAACACCATCGTTGTTGTCTTGCTCCTGCATAACATGCAAATCTAAAATATCTTTCAACACATGCTCATGGTTATAAGAGAAGATAAAATCAAAATAATTCTTAAAACAAGAAGTTTCAATAAATGATCCACCAACAGTAGGAAAACATTCTTGATCTATCTCGATTAGACTAGGAGAATTTACAATAGTAGGACAATTTATATTAAAAGAAACTAATTACAAATTATCCATGGGTTTAGAACAATTAATGTCACGAGTGCCCAGATTTTCTTCATTAAAAAAATGATTAGAATCCATGTCTTTCCCCATAACTTCGTACTCTATTTATTGTGATGGAAAATATGGGGTAGGATAATGAGAATTTGACATAACCATCGGTGTGACCCGAAGTGTCCCATTATCAACAAGAAAACCCTCCTCTTGGTTGGGTACAAAAAAATATGAACTTGAATTTACAACACAAGAGGTCTATTTTCATCATAAGGAAAGAAAGGGGGGATAGAGTGGTGAGAGGATACATATGCTTCTCCCGAAGAAAAAATTGTTCTCTGATCTATATCCCCCATAATGAAGAAAGATCCAAATATACGGAGTCCAACTAAACCATTAACATTTTCAATATTTCCATTTAAATCCAAATAAACATGTAAACGAACGTTAAGATATGATTTAGATTCTTCATCTACTGACTTATATGTTTAATTAGTAACATAAACTAAATAGGAAACAAAATCATTGGTAGAGGGATTATCATTCAAAGGAAATCTATAACAAAGATGAGTGAATTTGATAAGAAAATCTTTAAGAGATTCATCTTCATTCTTCCTAAGCTCTGATATCTCTACACACAAATCATCATAATCACAATTCTCAAAAGCATGCCAAAATTGACGCATAAACTATTCCCATCTTTGAATAGAGGAAACCGACAAGATCTCACACCATCTCTTGATCTGACCTGCAAAAGTGAGAGTGAAATTCCTGCAAATGACACTTCCATTAGTAATATTGTGAGAACAACAAAATTTCTAGAATTTAAAAGCATGTTCAGATGCAACAACCTCACCTTCACCATCAAATTTAAGTTGTGACAAGAGATGTAAAATATTTTTAGGATCTTTGGGAGGTACAATATCAGAAAAAAAAAAAACTCCATAAAGGGATATGTGATGAGGTCGTTAGTGAATTAAAATGATTAATAAAAATGACTCCACACTTTTAGCTTGTCATCTGACCCTCCTTCTAGTGCCATTTCTATTGATGGGTCCAAATGGTCTATCGAGCAGGTAAGGGAGAACACTCGATGATAGGTCCCAATTAGACCCACTCTTGTTTGGTGTAGCATTTATGACTAATATGTGGGCCTGGTTTCCATTAATATTTAAAAGAATAAAAAGGGGAAAGACAACAAATCCCCCCCCAAAGAGTTCTAATAAATTCTAAATCTAATCTAAATTTAAAGCAAACTAATCTAACCTAAATATGACTAACCTATATCGCGGGAGAACAAATAATAGAATGAGTACAATGAGAGATAATGTCATCATAACCAAAAATAATTAATGTATGCTAATGATAGGTGATAACAACAATGCGATAGATACATAAACAATTAGTTGTACAATGCATTCATAACATTATTTCTATACTCATAAGGGAACATGTGACATCATGAGCATTTAAAGTAAAGTAAAGAAATAGTTTATACATCAGAATTCTATGCTACTTAAGCATAAGACAAATGCACAAAGAAAAGTATCATATACATCTACCGAAATCACAAATTCCGAGAATGCCTCTTGCTCTTCATTCATTCAAAAGTAAATAGTACCATCTTTCATTTACAAAGGGAAAAATTCACTTCTTAGGTTAAGCGAGCTCTCTCTTATAAGATAAGAGATACTCTTCAGCTCTAGTGATTGTTCACTTCATTTTCCCTTTCATTTCGTCATTTTACATTTCAAATTTATTTTGCATTTTAAAAAATGAACACGTTGGTGATCCAGATTATTTTCGGCACGAAATGAGAGCGGAGATATAATAAAGAAATGCACAGAGATAACTCAGATATCCAATATTATAAAATAAATGTATCATATGTGCAACCATAAACACATATACACAATTTTCTATTAATGAGCGAAAATGTACAAAGACTGTAAAGTACAGAGTGAAAGACTCGCTATAATGGTGACAACTTATCTCTGAGAAGAGATGTGATGGCTACTCGCATTTGTGAGAAGATGATTTTAAAATGAGGCTCCAAAGGCCTTTTTATCATAAATAAAATCCAAAACCCTAACCCCGGAAGATGAAAATCCAACAGTTTTGTGTACCCCGTTTTGGGTAGTTTGGTGTATTAACTTCCCGGGGGCGTAACTTTGGCATACGATCTCCATTTGGGGTGCACGATAGCTCGTTGGAAAGGTATCATCGAGGAGATTCATTTTGGGTGATAAATCAAAGCCTTTAGCTATAATTGAGAATATCAACCCCAAAAAACCTTCATTTAGGCCCTCAAAATGGCCCCGAAAGTTAAAAACTGCTAAAAATAGTAAATTGGCACAATTGGCAAAAACCTGTTTTGAGCGAGTTGGAAAAGGTGGGTGGCCACCGATACCCACCTGGATCAATCCTCCCTCATTAGGAATAAATGGTATCCATTGTGTTGAGTGCCCGAGGGAGAGGGAAAATAGTTTGCTGAATCTGCATCTTGATGAGCTGCTTGCCTTGTTGGAGAAGTTGTGCTACTTAGATTTTTGAAGGTTTTCATGAACCTATGGCTGAAAGGGTTGGACATTTTTAACCAGTATGGCTACATGATATGTCTGTGTGCATAAGGAATATTTTTGCTTTACTGCAGTCTTGTCAACCCGCTTCTATTGGATAGAAGGTGCTTGGGCTAAGGATGTAGTGGTTGTAGTATCCTTTTGTTCACCTTTTGAACAGATTGTGAAGAAGCTAAATTTTGTAGTATGAGATACTACCTTGTGGAACTATTTAGGTGGGACAATAGTCGAAACCACCTCTGGTATCCTATATAGATGACCCCCCAGAGTAACAATGAAACTATGGGGTCGAGACTAATAGATAGCATGGCACTTCCACATATATGGCTGGCCCAAGAGAAAATCACATACATCCAATGGGGAAACATCACATAATACCTCATCCTTGAAGGGCTAGATGTCGTATGAAAATTGACACTGCAGGATGACACAAAGATCTCGTCCTTGGCGAATCCACCCAATGTTGTATGGTTGTGGGTGTGGTGTTGTCGACAATCCCAAATGTTTTACGACTTCTGCTAAGATGAGGTTCTTTTGGCTTCCATTGTCAACAATAAAATGTAGTGGAGTCCCCTTCACCCACATATGTGAATGAAAAAGGTGCCCCCCCTCTTTAGGATATGTTGGTTCTTCTGGTTGAATTGCTGCGGTCGCGACAAGAGAAATGGGTCTACGTCAATGATCTATCTTTTCTCAATATTTTCTGAATCAGATTCTGAATCATGGTTCGACTCCTTGTCTTTGATTTCATCCACTAATGACTATTTTGAGTGGCATTCATCGGTGTTGTGCCAGGGGATTCTGTGGAAATCACACCATTTTCCGGTGTTCTTCTTCGTCTTCCCATGATGCTTCTTTTCTTGTGGCTTGGACTAGTTTTTGAGAGACTGTTTGTTAGGGTCATCTTTATCATACTTTGGTTGTTGCGGATTTGAAGACCCGGACTCCCATTTTTTCTAGTGCTTAAAGTTTTTCTCTATTTTAACATCATATCAATAAGAAGCACCGAGGGTTGAGATGTCCATAAAATCCATTTCAGTTTGGATGTATCTGTGTAGAGCCCCACGATATTTCAGAACCAAATGTCATTCAGAGTTTTTGATACCCATATTTGTGAACAAGGTATGGAAGGTATTGGTGAACTCCATAACTTCTTGGCCCCTCTCTTGCCATAGTGTGGTCAAACTCATATACTGGTCCTCATAGTTTCCAACAGGGTAATAATGTTCCTTTACTGCGTCCACAAAAAAATCCCAAGTGGGATCAACCCCATATATTCTAGACTCTTCTGTGGAACTTTATTCCCAGTAATTTTCCCACCAATGTTTGACATGGGGGAGATATTTAAGAAGTGCGAAGGTGATATTTTCCCTGTCGGAAAAATGGTGAACAGAGAAATAAACTTCTAGCATATTTAACCATTTGTCTAGGGAATCCGCATCTATCTGACCTTCAAATATAGGAATATCAAAATTAACATGTACCTTGAAATGAGAGATTCATCCAAAGCGGCTATTTGATGGAGATGCACCTATTTCTATCGGCAGGCGTTGAAGGATGTGGGAATAATTCTCCATCATTTCATCCCTCTGTCACGTGAGAGATTTCTCAAGCAACATATTGAGAGAATCATCTGCTCCATCATTTTTCTTTTCTTCTTCCATGGAGGGTTTCTTGGGCATGCGAGAGTGATTCTCTTCAAGAGAGAAAATATCGAGACCCAACTTGCTATAATCGGACCTTGTAGGGGACATGCACTGAAAAAAACACGATCAAGAGTATCTTGCTCTGATACCACTGATCCATATTATTTTGGACATGAAATGAGAGTGGAGATATAATAAATAAATGTACGAAGATAAATCAGATATCTAATATTATAAAAAATATGTATCAAATGTGCAACCATAAACACATATATACAATAATACACAAATTTCTATTAATGAGCAAAAATGTACAAAGGCTGTAAAGTATAGAGTGAAAGACTCACTAGAATGGTGGCAACTTATCTCTGAGAAGAGATGTGACGACTACTTGCATCCATGATAAAATGATTTTACAATGAGGCTCTAAAGGAATTTTTATCATAAATAAAATCCAAAACCCTCACTCCGAAAGATGAAAAGCCAACAATTTTGTGGACCTCGTTTTGGGTAGTTTGGTGTATCAACTTCTCGGGGGTGTAACTTTGGCATACGATCTCTGTTTGGGGTGCACGATAGCTCGTTGGAAAGGTATAATCGAGGAGATTAATTTTTGGGGATAAATGAGAGACTTTTGGCTATAATTGAGAATCTCAATCCCAAAAAACCTTCATTTAGGCCTTCAAAATGGCCCGAGAAGTTAAAAACTGCTAAAAATAACAAATTACCAAAATTGCCAGAAAATTGTTTTGAGCAAGTTGGAAAAGGTGGGTGGCCATCGATATACACTTGGATTAGTGGGAATTACAAACCTAAGATGAAGATACTCCTGGGTGGTTATTTTCACCCTTAGGCAGTTTACAAATGATATTCATCTAAAACTGTTGTTAACTTTTCCTATTGTTATATTATTCTATACCTCGAGATGTTTCTGGGTGTTTCTAGTGTTTTTATGATGATCAAGATCATCCTCCCTTCTTATCCTCTGTCTCATCCTTCCATTGTGCTCTTGATGGTATGATTTTGACTCCTGTAGCTTCAAATATGACTATTGGAGCATTGCAAAACCCTTTCTTCAATTAAATTCAAGCCTCTTTTGTCTTCTGCATTTTCAGTGAAATTATGTCTTTAGTCTATCCATATTTTCCACATCATCCCGTTCTTCTCTCTTCTAGCTTCCTGATGAGTTATCTCGAGCTTAATTTCGACTGTTGTAGCTTCGAATATGGTTGCTTGAATTTTGCCCAATCAATTTCCCCCCTAAATTCGTAGTCTGTTGTTTTCTTCATTTTGTGATGTTCTTTGTTTCCATTCTAGCCTGAAGAAATCTTCCACTGCATGATTCTACTCGATACCTTTCCATAGAGGTATCATGGGCTCAATTCTAACACCTACAACCCAAGATATACCTGTTTAAAAAACAATGCTCAACGACCCTTAATCATGCATGTGGGTGAATCTAGGTCGTTGATCCTTATCTTGAAAATAAAAATCCCACATGCATAAGAGAATTCAATATTGAGTGGTTTAAATGATTTTATCCCCTTTATCTAATTTGAATAGGAACATTAGGAAGGCATATGACCCAAGGCTTGTAATATAATTTTGGCTAATTTTCATCCTACAAATTAGGAAAATAAAATAAAAGAAACAAAAATAAGAAAATAACAAGCTTAATTAAATTAACCTACGTTAATAAGAATCAATAACAAAATTTAATAAAATTACCCCTAATTTACGTGAAATTTTATGAAAATTAAATTAAAAATGATTGAATTATTTCTCACTCATGTGAAATCAAAATTACTAAAATTAAAAATAATAAAATATTCCCCCCATCCATGTGAACCTATAAATTAATAAAAAAAGAAGAAAAAGAAATACCCCCTCCCCCATCAAAATGGAACATAGTCCAAGGTCTTTTTCATTAAGTCTTCACCCCAATCTAAGGTCTTCATCGTTGAGTCTTCACCTCAACCCAAGGTCTTCAACAAATATGAAATTCCCAATCCCCAAGTCTTTGTCATTGGAATTGTATGGTGGGGAATATTGGTGCACTCACACTCCAGTCCACACTCTTGACGACGGTAACTCCTGACGACTAACTCCACTAGGATATCGAGGTTATTAAAATAATAATATTTCACATAGGTGCACACTCCAAATATTAAAATAGTGCATGGGTCGTTAGGTCTCGTGGTTGGAAGGGTTGGTCTTGGTAATTTTTCGATGGTAACTTCCGATGACACACCCCACAGTAACTCTCCGATGGGTTCGTAAAAACATTAAAATAATCCCCATCCTAATTAGTGCACATTCCTCCACAACTAATATTAAAATAACTCTTTAAAATAAGATTAAATAATGCATGGTTGTCGGGGTTGGTCGTTGGGGTTGGTAGATGAAGGTAAAAGGTAAATCTCGACTATAACTCTCTAACGAAGGTCTTCAACTCACTCCCATGATACAAATAAATATTAAAATAATGTTCCTTCTTGATGAGTGCATGTTTTTCAACAACATATTAAAATAATATTCCAAAAATATGTTAAAAAAGTGCATGGTTGTTGGGTCTCTTGGTTGGGACATTGCATGAGGGTACTCCAATAGAATTCCAATGGACCATTCTGACGACACACTCCCATTTAGCTTAACATTAAAATAAAACATGTAAGCTTGGGTAAATTCTTCGACAACGCATTTATGATGGGCATAACATTAATACCATATACTAATCCTCCTCCCTTAGGATCGTTGGAATTCCCTCATCGGGACATGCAAAGGGTTTGAGTCCGATGGGATGTTCTGATGAGACATTCCAAAGACCAATTAAATAACATTATAATAAGGCTAAGTTTAATCCTCTCATGGCTTAGTCTTGGGGGAAAATATTCATATATTTTCTAAGGTGTTCAAGAGAAGGGGAGGAGAGATTCCATGAAAATAGGACGGATTCTCAAAAAATAGGGAGGTGTGTATTAAATGTTAATTTCCCGTGGGAATTATCATGAAGTAAATGTGAGGACCAATGGGGAGAAACCTTAGGAGAGGTCTCATGGAATATTACATTGAGTTTTAGCGAGTGAAGGAAAAAAATGTAGAAATTTAAATAAAAATAAATATGAAATAAATCAAATGAGAAAAATAAAATGAGTATGTACAACCTTGGACTTAGGTGATAAGAAAGAAAAACAAAATTAAAATGAAAATGAAAATGAAAAAATAAATGAATATATTAAAAAAATGAAAAGTCATTTTTTTTTTTTTCGTTTTACTGATATATGAGAAAAATAAGGATGTACATATTACACCTTAGGTTTTATGCAAAACAAATCATCTAGCAAATAGTTTTTTTAATGTAATACAAATAGTTTATCCATGTAAAAGCATATTTACCTGTTGACGGACGAAATTGACCGTCCGTCAACTGGGAGAGTGGAACCGGTCTGGGGTTGTCTAATAACCCAAGCCGTTTGGAATGGACCACCCTGACGAGTTTAACGGATCCGTTGGCCCCTCTAAGGTCTTCTATGAAAACCAAAGAGAGAATTGATCTGAGCTAAGTAATCTAACTGAAGTAAATAAAACAAACTAAACTATAACTAAATGAAAGAAACTAACTAAAGTAAAGAAACTAGAAACTAATAAAGCAAACTAAA
>ML777464.1:196006-244072 GCA_009831015.1 Picea engelmannii | reverse complement strand
TCATGCCAAGAATCACGACGTAACCCCAATTCATAAACCAAAATCATTTTAATCAACCCCAAATGGAAGAGGCTGGTGTCAGCCTGGCTACGCTTGTACCTTTTAGCCATTTTGAACAAACTTCTATGCAGATAGTGCGGCATTCTAAGTTCTAAACCCATAAAAACCATTAATAAACGTAGGTGAAACAATTAAATGAACCCGTACCTGCCTTCACAAGTAACGAATATTGTTTGATAATCATCAAGAGATCATACCAGTGGGGTTTCAACATTTTTGCAGGAAAACCTCTGTCGTAGGAGTTCACTCTGCGAGATTGGAACAACAATGTCCATGGGACATCATCTACCTTGCAACTTTTCGACCATTTTTGTCCCGTGACAGGCAGGCTGGTTGCCGAGCTGAGAAACTGTTCAATGATTTCAAGCTGGACATCTGCAACTTTGGCTTGGCAACCATCGAATGATAACGCAAATTGTCGAGCCACAATGAAGTTATAACCATCGAACTTCCTTATGAAAACGAGCCACTTGAGATTTTCCAGGTCGCTATACGCACCATCAAACATCAACAGTGCTTGGCACCCGTTGGGCTCGACCCTTACGACAGGAGCCATGGCTTCTGTACATGGTGGGGTTTGAACCGAACAAAATAATGCACAGGGTCGAAAAAATGATAGGGTTTAACATCTTCAGTGCTCAAAGAGGCAGTGATTAATTGCATGTGTGCGAAGGTGGTGGGATTACCACCGCCACGCATTGTATTAATGACTGAGTACAGTGTTGTTATAATCATAATCATTTAAACCATATGTATCGGCCAACCAAATAGGTGTACAACCATATCAACGTGCCATCCATCCGAAATAGAACCAAAACCATATGTTACAATCATGCGCCAAGTGTACAGCTCAATCCAACATGATATCCAACATTAACCATCGATCCATCGTATCAATCAAACGTTTTAAACCAATGTTAATTTAGTCATGCCAATGCATAGTTTGAAACTATGATCATTCAATGTAATATCAACTCACAAAACAATGCACCAAACATCGATTATAAAATTGAAATCCAAAAGATTTAATCAACGCGCCTTTGTGAAACTCAAACCATTGTCATTTCTCAAATCGACCTTATAATATTTCCAATGCATTTGTTTGCGCATTCAAATGTTTATATTTCAAAGTTTTTTAGAACATTGCAACAAAAAATCTCATATAATCAATGAGTCAAGAGCTCATAGCAATAAGGATCAAAGCATATAAGACCAAAATCAATCATGACCTTTATAGAATCAAATGTAACCAGTAAATCTTCATATTCAATGGTTTGGTAATCAAATAGATCCAAATGTGCAATCAAGGTAAGAGTAGACCAAAGGACATAAGTTCGAAAGAATCTTTTGTAGTCATGTGATAAACCAATGGTCAAGTGTCTTTCGGAAAAATCGATAAAAGACGATGACAGTCCGAACAATGAAAGAGGTGTTTTCACACTTTCAGTTGTGAAAATTGAATTGAAACCAAATTGCAATTGTCGCAAAAACGAAACAAATGTCTAGTAGCCCAATGCGACGATGATTTTTCGTTAACGAGACAAGGGGTGTAGGGATCTTTTTTAGAGTAATAAAAAAAAATAATTGGCTGCCAACATTACCCCATGTAAAAATAAATATATAAAGTAAACTTAGTTTTCCCCTATGTAAAAATAAGTATTTAATGTAACTTTAGGGGGAAAGCATGAGAAAATACCATGGGAAAATAAACCATGTAGTTTTTCCAAAGCCAAGGGTAAATTGAAAATAAATAAATAAAAATAATAAATGAGTATAAAAATAAAAATAAATAAATAACAACATTAAAACTAAAATATATATACAAAAATATATACAAAAAATAAAAATACAAATACAAATAAAAATACAAATTAGGAAAATAAGCCGAATTACACACAAGTCAGGGTTCCATGCCCATTATGGTTCCACTGGTCAAATTTCTGCTAGGTAGGGTTCTTTACCGAGGGGATGAAATTAGGAATAAGACATATTAGGTAGGTTTTGAGAAACCAAGAATCAAGGAGAGTAGCTAGGTCATATGGTGATCAAGAACACTATGATTCAACTACAACGAATGAATGTCAATGAAAGGGAAGAAGACAACACTTCATAAGATGAATCAACATCACAAGTAGTGACAAATGGTAAAAGGAGATCGAGGCCAGACGCACGACATAGGTCAATCTAGTCAAGATGAACATCTTTGAGGGTGGACCTTATAAGATCTCAAGGAGTGGGAATACAACCAGATCAAGGACTAGGTTATTGTGCCAAACCACTGTGCATGATACAAACTATGATAGATAGTGAGAAGACATTGGGCGACGACATGATACAGACCTACATCCATGAAGCTCAATAGGCCTTTGACATGGGTTTTGGAGAGACGTAAGACCAAAAAAGGAATCTGGTAGAGATCAATCTAAAGAGGCTTGGGGACAAGTCTATGAGAAAAGTGCATCTGATAGCCTTAGGAGCTTCAGATATAAGGGAAACTATAAGCCAAGGTAAGTCACTTCCTGTTGAGGGGAATCTTGGAAAGGATCAAGGTAAAGGTTATGGATAAGGATCAAGGGATTCCCTCACTTTCATTTCAAAGTTGGAGCAGTCATGTAAATGAAGTGGCCTCGCGAACCTGTTCTTGCAAAATAGAAAAATGAGATCAATCATGAGATGAAAAGGAGACTTGCCAATACACCATAAATATTATGTTCCCTGCCTTCAATTAAACTTATAAATGAGCATTAGGTTCTTCAATAATAATCATGGGTGGTTATAGATAAGTGTCTTGATATTAAATGTACCAAGTCTCTACTCAAAATAAGGATTAGTGATCTTGCAATTCAGACTTAGAGTTCGAAAAAGAAGAGTAGGATCCACATGCACAAGCCTAAAAGATGAAGACATGAAACACTACATGCAAGCATGAAGATGCATAATTTGAGTTATCCATTCCTAAAATATTCAACAACAAACTCATTCAAGATAACCATCAATCAATATCAAACCACCCAACGCCCTCAATGTGGACAAAGAATTAACATTAAGCTCAAGCAGTAGAAGATTAGGCATTAGGGATGAAAACTTTAGTAGGGGACTCCTTTTCTTTTTCTTGTAAAATCAAAAGTAAAGGGGGTTGTTGTGGCTTCAACACCTGTGATCTTATTGTTATCCCCAAAATTTGATTGGGGGTATTCCCCTTTTTCCTAAGGAGTCTTCCCTCTTGGATTCATTCTTAAGAGACCGATCTTGCTGAATTTTTATTAGGGATGATTTTGTTGAAAGGAGGTTCGGATCCCTTCCTTCTTTGATCATATTTCTCTTTTGTTCGACAACACAGGTATTCCAGTAGAGGACGAACACCTTCAGTAACCAATCACATAACTAGATCAAAGATCAACACATTGATGTTTTCACGTGGTAAAACCCCTACGGGGAAACATCCACGGACCCAACCAACTCGACCACTTGGAGCAGTTTATTAATGCAAAGAAAAAGATTATAGAGAGATTTTACAAGAGAGTTTCTCACAATCGATCATCGGCAAATGACCCTCCATGTTATTTAAATAGAGATCATGGACCAATCAGGTGTTAAGCCACAGATCAATGGCCGTTAAGGTCGAGGAGAGTATGAACCATCAGATCACTCTATGTCGGGAACATATCGTGACCGTCGGATTTCCTGACTACAAATGCATACTAATGCATACCAAAGAAACACACTAGAAAACACACTTTTACCTAACGACACAATAAACCAAGTAGATCTTACTAACTCCTAAGTGTCTAAATATCCTAACATCCTTAAGAACAACTTGGGATAGGATCGAAGGATTTACAATAGTGACACAATAGGAGAAGGAAGGAGGCATTAGAGCCTATCCCCCCTTAATGACAACTTCCTGAACTCCTAACATAGATCAAAGTTTGGAAAACTTCACTTCTGTAAGAGACTTTGTGAAAATGTCTGCAACTTGATCTTCTGTAGGGAAAAAGAGAACTTCAATAACTTGATCATGAATGAGCTTTTTGATGAAGTGCATGTGTAGCTTGATGTGTTTTCTACGCTGATGTTGAACTGGGTATTTGGTGAGCTTTATGGCATTCTGATTGTCACACCAAAGGCCGGTTAGATGCTGGTGCTAGAATCCAAACTCTGAAAGGACCTGTCAAAGCCATAGGGCTTCCTGACTTGCATTTACTGCTACTCGGTACTCTGCTTCTGCTGAAGAAAGTGTAATAGCCTATTGTTTCTTATAGACCCAAGTGACAGGTCCTGAACCAAGGCTAAAAACATAACCTGTAGTAGACTTCCGATCATCAAGGTCACTGGCCCAATCTGAATCAGTGAAACCAACCAATAAAGGAGTCCCCCCTGAACTGTAATGTATCTCGAACTGAAATGTACCACAAACATAGTGACGTATCCTTTTAGCTGCTTTCCAATGGATTTCATGGGGTGTTTGCATATATCAGGAAACAAGACCAACAACAAAGGAAATATCAGGACGTGTCTGAGTCAAGTATAATAGGCTACCAACTAACTGACGGTACAGGGTGGCATCAACTTCAGGAGAAGTACAGGTGGCAGAAAGATTGACTCTAGACTGGTAGGGAGAAGGGGTTGGTTTACAATCGTCCATGTGAAAGCGACGAAGAAGGTCACAAGCATACTTAGAATGGGAAATAAAAATTCCTTCATTGGTTTGCAAAATTTGGAGGCTAAGGAAATAGTGCAAAAAGCCTAAGTCTATCATTTCAAATTTCTTCTTAAGGCTGGTTTTCACATGGTTTAAAAGTTTTGAGTCACTACCAGTAAGGATAAGGTCATCAAAATAAAGGACAAGGATTATGAAATGGATTCCTACTTTCTTGGTATAGACATTAGGATCAGAATGGCATCTAGAGAATCCAGTGGCAATAAGAAAGCTATCCATTTTGGCATACAAAGCTCAGGGAGCTTGCTTGAGACCATAAAGAGATTTCTTGAGGCGACAAACAAGGCTAGAGTCATTCTGGACATAGCCAGGAGGTTGTCCCATGTAGATTTCTCTGTGCAAGAAGACATATTTAACATCCATCTGATGGACCTCCCATTTATGTGAGGCAACAAGGGAAATAATAAGGTGGATGGAATTCATTTTTGATACAGGGGCAAAGGTTTCATTATAGTCAATTCCTTCAACTTGGGAAAATCCTTTGGCAACTAACCGAGCCTTGTGTCTTTCAACACTTCCATTTGATGCATACTTAGTTCTATAGACCCATTTGCATATAACAAGTTTTCTTCCTTTTGGAAAAGGTACAAGATCCCAAGTATCATTTTCCATTAAAGAACGATAGTATTCATTCATTGCTGTATCCCAATATGGATGACCTGAAGCTTCTGCAAATGTCTCTGGATCATGAGTTTATGAAACTTGAGCCAAAAGAGAAGAGGCTCGCTGGAACTGTGAACGTGTCCGATGCTAATCTGAAGGATCACCGACAAGATCACCAACTTCTTCTTGTGTTGAACAGACCCATCTAGGAAGCGGTGGATCTTGTGTTGGTTTAGGTTCAGAGGACTCATATGGAGGAGGGTGAGCAGGTGAAGGTGGATTTTCATCCTCACTGTCATCATCTGAAGAAGAAACCAGATCATAAGAAGGCACAAACGCTGAGTATGGCTCACAGGACGAAGAAGGAACAATTGCCGAATTAGGCTTGCAGGCCAAGATATTTTCATCAAATTGAACATCTCTTCTCATAATAATTTCATTACAATGTGATTGAAGAAGTCTGTAACCTTTGACATCTTCAGAATAACCAACAAATACACACTTCTCACTTTTAGGCTACAATGCTTTCCTTTTCTCATCAAGAATGGGAGCCCATGCTATACTGCCAAATACATGGAAGTGACTTACATCTGGTTTAATTTTAGTCCAAGCTTCTTCCAGTGTTATATTTTTAAGAGCCTTTGTGGGATTGTGATTTACTATGTAATTTGCACAGTTGATGGCTTCATCCCAATACTTTAGAATTAATCCCTTAGATTGGATCATACAATTAGCCATTTCTTTTAATGTGCGGTTCTTTCTCTCAGCAACACCATTTTGTTGTGGGGTATATGGAACAATGTGTTGCATTTGGATTCCCTATGTAATGCAGTAGCTTGTAAAATTATTGTTCACATATTCGCCTCCATTATTTGTTCTTAACCTTTGAATTTGATGTCCAAATTGCTTTTCTACAAGGGCCTTGTAGGCCAAAAAATTGTCAAAAGCTTCACTCTTGAGTTTTAAGAAGTAAACCCCAGTATGTCTAGAAAAGTCATCAATGAAAGTTAAGAAATACTTGCACCTAGAAAAATAAGGAGAATAAAGTGGAGTACACAAATCACTATGAACAAGCTGCAAAGGACCCTAGGCGTGCCAAGAGGCACATTTGTCAAAACTATCCCGATGATGTTTTCCGAGAACACAACCAACACAAACACCATCTCTGCATGAAACAAGAGGAATACCAGTCACCATCTGTTGATTACATAGTTGCTTCAATGAGCGATAGTTTAGATGACCAAACCGCTCATGCCAACGTTTGCTCAAGTCATTGTTATGAGCAACAAAAACTGATGAAAAAGCTGATGACCCAAAGTTGTCAAATTTGTACAACCTGGTAATATCATCAACAATTCTAGTTGCAAGAACATGCTTAGGATATTTTAGATCCTTGATTACAACTTGGTGAGGTGAAAACTCGATGGTTTTACCTTCACCTGAATGAGTGATTTGATATACTGATAGAAGGTTACAAGAAAGACTTAGAACACATAATACATCATTGAAATGCCCATTATCTACTTGAACTGTTCCAGATCCTACAACACTAAGAGAGCTATCATCACCGACAAATATTTTCTTGGTGTTACATTCATTTAGAGCAGAAAATATGGATTTATCCTTAGCCATATGATAATATGCTCCTGAATCAATAAGGAACTCATAAGAAAAAGAAGGAGTAATAGAATTTGAATTGAAGGAGAAACCAAAAGCAGAAAGTGCATGTCTGTGAGAAGAAGAAGTGGAATCAATACTGATGTTGTGCTTCTTCATTGCTCCTTCTAAAGCTGCCATATTCTTGAAACATTTGGACTCATCATGACCATCTTTATCAAAAAAGTTGCAATGTCTGTTAGTATTCTTACTTTTATATTTTGCTCCTTTGTCACCAGTAGAAGCTGAAGCTGTCTAAGCAGGTTTGGGACTCTTATGTTGTTTTTTGTTGTAGCGAGGATGTTGCTTCTTGGGATACTTGGGTTTATCTTTCTACTAGGCAACTAAGGCTTTGTTGGAGGGACATGTAGTGTTTATCACTCCAAATTGTATAAACTTATCTTCCTCTCGAATCAAAGAAGCACAAAAGGACTCAAGAGTGGGTGTTTCATAAGCTTCTTCCCCTAGAGCCTCTCTCATGGCATAAAAGGTAGATACAAACCCAAAATATGCACTACCTATCTTAGAAATAATAAGATAGATGCAACACTCTTCCTCCATCTTTATCTTACATTCTTCACATAAAATTCTGAGTGTTTTAAACCTAGATAGATAGTCTCCAAGGCAAGAAAAATAATTTGGACTCAAGGTCAATATTTGATTTTCTAACTATTGTTCTCGAATAATATTGAGTTTACCAAACACAGATTCAATCGTGTTCCAAGCTTCTTTGGGGTCATCAATATCTTGAAGGTGCTACCTTAAATCAGGAGAGATGGAAATTTCGATTAGTCCACGCGCTTCTTCATTCCTATTATTCCACTTGGATTTCTTATCAACATCAGTGGGTGATTTTTCCTTTCCCAAGGTAATTTGGTACAAGCCTTTACTTCTTAATAAATCTTCCATATGAGATTTCCATTGGAAGTAGTTGTTGCTGGGTAAGCAAGACAGTACTTGTAGAATCCATATTAAATATGCATATAATGTGGATTTAAAAATTGAAACTAATTATTTGGATGGAAAGAGCTTGAAAATTTATGCGGTTTTAAAAAAAATGGCACTGAAAACGGACTTTAGATGTTAGAGTTATGCCCTTAAACAAAAAGCACAATCGGTAACCAAATGACCACGTGATTTTGTAAGTTGCTTTATGAAGTGACCCACCTTTATAAAGAGAAGTGGGGATCACTTTTACAATGAAGTTACTTTATAACAGAAAATTTGAATGCAAAATAAATAACTCTAAAATAAAATATTAAAGATACGTATAGTGATTCACTTTTATACTTGAAGTGAAATACACTTTACAATTTTAGCATGAACTTTTTCAAAAAAGGTAACAAAAGAGAGACTTGAACTCAAGACCTCTTACTTAATAAGGCAACTTTCAAATGATCTAGCAAAACATATTGTAATGTTCATAAGGAGGATTGAGGGTGTTTTTGTTGTTGTTGTGGAAGACGACCTTGGAGAGCGTGCTAAAAAAAACTCTTTTCACACAAGAAAAAAAGTTCGCTTCTCGATGACAGCAAGGGTTAGATCTCGGTTAGCTTACTTGGATGATGCACCTTTTCCTATCTGTTTCTGATTTTTTGAGATCGCACAGGGCATGAGGAAAAGAGCATACACATATCTAAAAGAGTAGCAACCCAGAAATAAATAAAACAAAACCGAAATAAAACCAAAATACTACTCTGCAAAAATTTAAAAAAATGCGTATTCAAGATTTATATCTTCGGATCTGACTGTAATGGTCGTATCTTGGGCAAACATAAACCTTTTCGAGTGAAAAGAAAAGTGTTCATGATTGAAACGAGCGCTCCAGATGCAATGGAACGGTCCTCTCAGCCCAAAAATGTACGAAAATGATATAAAGTGGAGATGAGGCAACTCGGCTTCATGAACTCGATCTTCAAAAGGAGAGGGTCTTCAAACAGGCTCTGATACCATGTTCAAAAACATAGGTATTCCAACAGAGGATGAACACCTTTAGTAACCACTCACATAACCAGATCAAAGATCAACACACCGATGTTTTCACGTGGTAAAACCCCTACGGGGAAACATCCACGGCCCCAACCAACGCAGCCACTTGGAGCAGTTTATTAATGCAAAGAAAAAGATTACAAAGAGATTTTACAAGAGAGTTTCTCACAATCGATCATCAGAAAATGACCCTCCATGCTCTTTAAATAGAGATCATGGACCAATTGGGTGTTAATCCATGGATCAATGGCCATTAAGATCAAGGAGAGTATGAACCGTCAGATCACTCTATGTCGGGAACATATCGTGACCGTCGGATTTCCTCACTACAAATGCATACTAATGCATACTAAAGAAACACACTAGAAAACACACTTTTACCTAATGACACAATAGACCAAGTAGATATTACTAACTGCTAAGTGTCTAAATATCCTAACATCTTTCTTCTTATCCTTCCAATATTTATACAAATATTCGCTGCCCCTGCCTTGCTTATACATGTACTTATCCTTTCTAATGGTCTTTGTCAAAGTTTTGGGCTCATAATATTGAATATTCCCTTTATAAAATGATGGTAGTCCACTCAAAAACCTTTGTATCTTCACCTTCTCATCCTTGATAAACCCCACATACTTCAATAATCCCAGGAACTTATTTTCTATTCTTCAATGGTCATGCTCCCCAACTTGAGTTCAAATAACTCTTACATCTTTTTGTCATAGTAGTGTTTTGAAAGATACTCTTTTTGAAAATACCTATTGAACTTCTTCCAAGCGATCATGTTCTCATTAATGTGCTCAACTTGTTTCAAATGATCCCACAACATAAAATCTTTTCCATGCAAATGGTATGTGACAATTTTGGCTTCTAGTTTAGATGGGTAGTTGTGCAACTGAAAATACTTCCTGATTCCAAGAAACTAGGCTTCAACATCATCTTCCCTTTCTCTTTCACCATCAAATGATGAAAGCTTAAGCTTCCTCAACTGTCCTTGCAAATCATCCATCTCATGTCTTGTTCTATGATGTCTAACAAGAGACACTTCTGGATTTCTCCTTGAATAATCAGATGCATAAAAATTCCTAGCTGAGTAAGGAGGTGAGTGATGTCTATAAGTCATACTAGCACTTCTTGAATGACTTGATCTTATGCAGTTATCTCTTATTTCATGTTGTCTTCCTTCTTCCTTCTTCCTCCTGTCTTGAGACTGATCCATTCTTTTCTTGCCTCTGCAATTGATTTAGGCTTTGCATCATTTGGGAATTTATTTGATTCTATTATCTCATCATCTTCTCATTGTCTATTTTTTAACTCTGCACTTCCATTCTCAAGCTTTTCACAGTCTCTATCAATTTTACTGGCTCTACTATGCTCCTGTGTCCATTGGATTCTGTCCCTGCATTATCAACACTGGTATTTTGACCTATGGCTTCTCTCCCATGACTAAAGTCTCCCTCTCCTTCCTCCATGTCTCAAATATACAATCTCGTGCTTGAATTGATATGCTTATTCCTCTAATTATGTAAAATGTACAAGCAACCATTTTTGTTATAATTATACATATTATAAAAGTTTTTCAATTAATGCTACATGTCCTTTTGTGGCTCAAATCATGAAGAATTATATCATATTTCTCCCAATTATACTAATTCTAGGTTATTCTCCTATGAATAATATTTCCAATGACTATTCCTGTGCCTCCATCAGATCTATGAGTTGAAAGTTATGGCTTCCTGAAAAATCCACTTACACCCCATTTATACCCTTTCTCCACTGGTGGAATTTTACTAGTAGGCCAACTTCTATCAATTATCGAAGAAAATCCATAAAGAAACAAGAAACATTTTGTATCGGGAACCGATAGTAATCATAATGGTGAACAAACAATAACCCTTATATTCTCCATCTATCACTCCTTTAATATTCTATGACAATTTGGAATTTTCAACTTTGCCATTTTTACAAGAAAATTCCTAGACTCAAATTATTTAGCAAAACTAACCATCTCTCAATCTATACACTTATGGAAAAAATTCAATAAACCAAAGTTGTCTATATTGATGAGTATATAAAATGTCGAGTAAAAAATATTTTTTAGTTTTGTGATCTAGGATCACTTTTCCTCCTCTGAGAATCTCAAAAATCCCCCAAAAGTGGCATGGAATAGTGGATATTGGCCTATTTCAACATTCCCATTCCAATCCCCTTAGAATTTATTCAATTCCTTCATGGGTTATTTCCATGTCTGCATTCTAGACTATCTCCAAGAATTTATGCTTAATCTGGATCTTTGCCAATGATATGGACCCAGATCTTTAAAAAACACTACTTTTTATTTTTGAACAAATTCAAGAAGAAATGGATAGTGGCCCTCTCTAACACCTTTGCAGATCTCTTCTCTGTGGTCGAAAACCATAAGTTTCATCCCAATATGAACTAATATGCTCTAGTTATGGCCAAAATAAGAAAATGGCTCTATACTTTCTTTTTGAAATTGTAGGATAGTCTTACCTATTTGGAAATCTGCTAACATGGCTGATGATGTTGCACTAACATGGAATCAATCACTGGTCCACCAATCATTGGGGATTGCTTCTCTTTCTCCTAGTCTTTACACGCCTTTGGTCTTGTCTGGTCCGGTTCACCATACCACCAACCCACTAGTCATCGGGTCACCCCGCACAAACCTTCATCCAATCTCTCATGATTCAATGCCAATACGATATGGTCCACCGGCCCATGGGCTCACCATTCACCCCATGTAATATTATCTACAACACTTTCCAACCAAATCTGGTCTAGTCTAGTCCACCGAGCAACTAGATGCCGCATGAAATCTTCCATACACCACTTTCCAAACGACTCAAGTCATGTACAATACATTAGGCCTCTAAACAAGTCTTATATCCACCTCCCTAGTGATTCCCAATCTGGGGAACGATATCTTCATGTGAGGTCCTAATAGCTAAAATTTACGTCACACACAAACTCTGCAGGGTTCCGTGGCTCTCCATGCTTCATGAATAAGTGACAAAGGGATCAATTTTGATTATAAATCAGTCATGCAATCCTTCCCCGATGCATGTGGAATAAATAAATGATACATATCATAGATCAATGGTGGAGAGTCCATGCGAGGGATAGATCGAAGAATGTTGTGCGCTGTCTCTCCGGATAAATACATACATATCTCATAGATAATAATTAGTACATGAAAAAAATAAATATACAAGCAGAGAAAACACATGATAGAGATAACTTATATTTAAAATGTAATTACACCAACTAGTTGTAGATGTAGGATGTTCCACCCAACCTTAGACACTTTTTTTCCAAGTCTCAACAACAGGTCACCCCCGAGCCAGGGCTATGAATCCACAAGGACGGGTCTCAGACCGACACTCAGTTTCCCAAACTAATCAACAATCAAGCTCTCAGAGGTTTCTTGAACACACAACAAACCCCAATTTACCATCTCTCTTCCCTTCATCCTGCACCACCCAAAGAAAATGGTCCCTCTTCACTTCCATGCAATCCCTCAGGATATCTAACTCTTTCTAGGGCTCTAGTGCTACTAGTCAACAAATATCAATCCTGGAACTCTCAGGATTCACAGTTGTGAACAAGGTTTATTAATATGCCAATTCATATAAGGAATCTAGGTATCAATTCATTGTTGGATTGCACCAATAATTACCATAACTAACCAACCATGGTTTCTTACCTTCAACAATTCATTTTCCTTTCCCCATGTAAAACCAAGAATAAGAAGAAGAGAGAATTAGAAAGGAGCTACTCCAAAACAATTTCAATAACCATAAATGGACAACCCCCAAGAGAATCAAGAAAAAGGTTTAAATATCAAAAGCATAATGTGGCCTTCCCCCAAGAAGCTCACGTAACCCCCTCTTTCTCTTTGAAATTCCAAGGTGGGTAAAATAAAAATAATTTAAAAGTGTAAAGGCTTAGCCCCTCAAATTCCCCTCCTCTCTCGTGGAATCATATCCCCCTATAAATATCGTCCTTGTCCATCTCACAACCAACGATGTATTTTATTATTAATAATGTTCAAAGTTTTAGATTTCCTAGGTGCTTCGACCTTTCATCAAATAAACAAAATACATTATTAATCCGGGGACTCAAAACCAGGGTATTACATTTGATGAAGGTATTATGCAAATTTTTATATCGGAAAGAACTATGGAATGTGTCATTTAGCACCTAATGGAATAATTCATGGATAATATAGTGCCTCTTGATGATTTGGAGGAAGAAGTGAAGAACCTCTCTCATACATAAAGTTATGGACTGAAGGAGAAGATTTAGGGGCTAGAACAAGCCAATATCTAGCCAAAGAATGAGGTTGCATTCTTACATACCTTTGTTGATGAGATTTGTGAATAAGTGGGTCCCCTTTAGGCATAAAATTTTTGGTTATTTGATGAATACTAGGAATTAAAGAAATATTGTGATACTTTACTACTACAGATGACTAAGAAAAATGCAACCATTCATATTTTGTGGGATTATAAATAGGGTCTTGAGAATGAAGTTAGCAGACTACAAATTATTGTGAAGAAGTTTAATATCAAGATGCATGATGGTGTGCCTCAAAGTACTTCTTCTTGTAATACTTTTGATGATATTGTTGTTAGTCTTGATTGTAATAATGATGACGTTGATGCTGTGGATCCTCTGTATTCCTTTCTAACTACTACTACTGAGATTTATCCTATATTTGAGAAACATACTACTAGTATTTTTTCCTAACTATTGAATAAGATAGGATATACTGGAGGTGGACTTGGGAATAGAAGATAGGGCTTTGTTGTCTCAATTATTCTTGAGTTGAGACCACCTAGAGCATGTCTTGGATATGAAAGTTTTTCATCAACTAATAGCAATGGATCTACATTGACTGTTGTTTTATTTGTTGTAGGTGGATATCATTCGACAAATTTTCCCTAAGATAAATTGACTAGTTATGGTTCTAATGAGTCAACCAAACATTTGGTTGATAACAATATGCTAGAATTTGAAACTATTATTGTAGATGACATTGTTGATGTTCCTTGAAACTTTAATTTGACGGGAAGTTGAGATTGCTCCATATGTTTAGCTAGAATACAAACCTTTCCCATATCAACATCCTCATAATAAGAATTGGAGGAATTGGTCCAAGAATCGACATTCTTTTTGTAGAAAAGGCATGAAATATAGAACTTTGGAGTAATGTTGATTACCAATATTGATTGTGGTTGGATTGATGAATGGTTGTGGTAGCATTTGAAAAGGGGTTTGAGGAATTTTTACAGATGTATATCATTGAATATACAACATTATAGTTCTCCTCTTTCTTTCTATTGATTCATTGGTGTGGTTGACTAAGGTTCAACCAAATATATCAATTAACTAAGCTTTGACTAGAGATGTAATTTTCTTTTGACAGTTACCTTATTTTATGAACTGTTCCTTTTGATCCCTAAGTTGTGTTTAAGGGTGAATGTTATTGATGTTTATTGATGAATAAAACTAGCTCGAATCATCTAGGCTACTAGGTTTGAGTGAATGGTTTATTGGGCATGTTGAGATTGATTTGACTTTCTATTATAGACCAATGATTAAAGGCTAGTGCCAAAACTAATATGTAGATTTCGACTGAATTATTTATGGACTATTGGGATATGTATATTGAGTAATATTATGTGTCATAGTGGGTACCTATTTAATTATTAATTTGACAAAGACTATTTGGTGGACAAAGAATTATTAATGTGGATGCATTATTTTTTATTTGACTAATCGATTGGGACTGTGCTATATTCTTGTTAACACATCGACTTAGACTATGTTGTCTTGTTTGTCTAGTCAACTCATTGACTGGGACCATTTGGAAAATAATTTGAAATATTTTATTTTTTATTTGATCTTACTTGCATATTCTGTTGTTTATTAGCATGATGCATAGATAGTTTCAACGATTTCAGATAGATTGGGTGGAGAACCTTGTTAAGGTAAGAATTGTTTATACTTCCTTTTTTGGGGAGAATTACTGTACCATGTGTTGATTAATATGATAGAAATTTGTAGAGATGGCATTGTTTATTACTATACATGGCTATATTTTATTCTTTAATGATCAAAATTTGAAGTTCATATCAAATAAAGGGGGGATTGATATATGATTTGATTATAATTTGATCTTTTCTTTGAGCTAAGTTTAAGGGGGGGTGATGGAACCTATGGTTATCTATGTAAAATCACCTATTTGACATATGTAGTTGAACACATTATGGGATATGACCATTGAGAGTGGACTTGAATGACATATGGAGTTGAAAGATCCACATTTTATGAATAAAGTATGGGGTGCATAACCATACTTTGGGGGTTTTGGTTATTGACCTGAACTTATATATAGATGGTATTCATGATCAATATATGACATCGTCTCATGGATATTTTCTCATTATTCTTAAGTGATTATGGGTGTCTATTGACACCATCACTTCTCTTGGAATATCTATGGTTCTCTTTTATTATTTATTGCATTTTCCAACAAGGTGGTGTGGAAAATGGTTTCAAATGATTCACAAGCTTCCAACCATGGGTTTTAAAAATCCTTAATATCCTATTATCAAGATTTAATTTCTTGGATAGGTGGATGACCCATATTCTTGTACTGTTTGTCAAGAATGAGTATGCCCATAATTATGTGATTAATATTGAAAAGAAATTGGAGGTAGATTTTTGCATTGAGTGAGGATTTCATTAAGGATCAATTCCTTTATTTTTCACCTTCAAACAATTTTCTGGCATATTTCCTTTTGGTTAAAAATACAATGAAAAGAGGCATAATCTACAAAATGTCACATGATTACTTAAAAGAAAAAAATTATACTAAAAGCTCGTAAGAAAAAATTGAAGCTAACACTACAAATAAATTTGATAAAGACAAAGTGTATTGCAACAAACTTGAGGAGATAATAATGTTTAAAGTTGTCATCATGAGTTCATCACCTAAGACATCATGATTTTCCCATTCTTAGTGTTGTTCCTGAGATTGATTCTAAGGCTCAAATAATAATGTCAGGCATCAAAGATTTTAAATGAAATGTTTTTATAAGTGCTTTCTTCTACCTTCAATTTTCTGAGAAATAATCTTTAAATGAAATTTGTGATAAGATAGTACAAAGGTTGTATCTCATTATCCAAGTCATAATTTTAATTTCAAATGATGTAGAAATGATTGAAAAAACTATTAAATCAAATCCATGTATCAATTATAGATAAGTCTCACCTTGTTTACAGTAGAAGAAAAATAGAAGATGTACCCTTGAAAGGAGATTAAGAATGCAACAATTCACACAAGTCACGTGTCTTGTTTTTACTCACAGTTATAACAGAGGAAAATCTGTAACTGAATGGACTTCTGATATATTATGATCACAGTAGACATATTACTAAATTGTAATCATTCACTCTTGAAGAACTACAAAAAAAAATTCAAAGAGATGGAAACATAGAGGAAGCACATAACTCAAATGGAACAAAACTTAGAATCTCTGTATGCACTTGTATTAATATTAAAAAATGTTCTCTCTTTTACATTAGGCTAGAAGCAACCTTTAATAGATCTAAAATCTATCTATTTATACAAAATTGTCTCAACTAAAAGTAGTTGGACTTTCCACAATATCTGCTCTAAATATAGAATAAAATCCCAATGGAAAATCAAAATGAAGATATTGTTGAGTTATAGTTTGAAATGATGGCGCTTCATATGTTCCTTCATTTTCTCCCAGATGTACTTGCTTTCCTCTGTTCATTAAATTGGGTACACATGTCCATCAAGGCTACCACAAATCTTGAAGGTTCAATTTTCTCGTTCAAGTCAAAGGCGAACATCTTATTTTGTACTAGTGGTAGCTTTTCCTGGATCTTCTTTACTTCCTGGGCTGTAATTTGAAACTATAAATTTGGATTCACTAACAACTCATTAATCTTGAGAAAATCAATTTGATTCATCTGTTGAATGTCATATTGAAAATTTTCTTTATTTTTTATGGAGTTTTCCTTATTCATTTCTACTTCAATCTGCCCTAGTGCCTCTGAGATATTGTTTTCTTCAAATTCTACTGAATTTGATTCTACAGAAGATAGTGTTTCCAGACAAGCCTCCTTTTCCTCTTTGACAAGTTTCTTGATTTCCTCTAGATTTGTCTCCCAAAATTTCAAGGCCATTTCACCCTTCACTTGTTCATATTGTGAGAAAGGGGTGACATCCGAGATACTGGATTTCTGCCTCCATATGATGAAATTCTGAAACTTGGATCTAGCCACACAAGAATATTTTTCTTTCTCATAAATACTTTTCAGAGAGTTATTTATTGCTTGATAGTATTTCTGAATAGTATCTACCTTTTGATATAGATCTTGTTGGACAACTTCCAACTTCTCATTGATTTTAGATGCTTGTGATTTGAAAGCAGTGATGTCTATTGTTGTGTTCTCTGTTAGGGCCAATTTGGCCTGAAACTGTTCTATCAAACTGTCCCACTGAGTGATCATGTCTCTGTTGGTTTGAAAACTCTGGTAAATCAGCTCGAGTTTATCCTGTAACTGCTTCATCCGATGTTGATAGTTTAACTTGATTTGTTCTATGTCTTGATTCATTCTGCTTCTGACAATCTGTTATGTACTGTGTATTTCATTCTACAATTGTTCCACCAAGAGAGATTTTTGTTGCAGTTGTTTGGTCAGATTGTCCACTAACCATTGGTTGGCAGTGGAAAAAACCCCTAGCAAATCTGCAACCTCCTTTGCAAAATCAGGATCATCTTGGTATTTCCCATCATACACTAGGTTTTTCTTTTTAGTGACTACTCCATCTTTTTGCTGAGATTCTCTCTTTACAATAGATTTCTATTTATTGTTGAAAAAGAAACTTGAGGGAGGCATTTCTTTAGGAAAGATAGGAGTAATATCATTTACATGAACAAGCTCTGAACTAGGAGTTCTGAAACTAGTCACTAAAGGGGTTAATGAGGGAATAGGAGAGATAATTGTTGTGGAGCTTTCAGGACCTGTTGTGATTGGCGTGCTAGCAGAAGCAACTGGTGTTGAATGGGGAAAAAATTGTCCCTGGTTCATGAAATATTCAAACTGGGATAATATTTTTTGATCATTTAGGCCTACCAATGGTGTTTTTATCTCTTTAAACAACCTATCTAAACTCTTCAAAACTTCTTCAGCTTTGTTTTTAGTGGTGCAACTTGGCTAAGATTCTATGGATTTATCTTCCTATGAAGATGGCATGGGACTTGAATCTCCTTGTAATATCTTAGGAAAACTGTTTCATCTATGCCTTTGGATGCTAAAGAAACCAACCTGTTGGTTAGGAGGCAGAGTCTGGAACCTACTTTGAACTTCTTCATAGGATCTATCTCCCCTGAAAATCTCATCATAAGGAGACTCCTTGTGGATGTATCTTTTCATGTTGTATTGAGACAAATGATTCTCTACAACTTTATGTGGATAATGTCTCTTGAATTCGATGTCAACTAATTTGACATCTTCTAGGGCTGCAACCTTGACTTTGGTATGACCAAAATCTAACAATGTAAACATACCAACTTGAATGGGAAAAGTTGGCCATACCTTTTTCTTAGCCTCTTTCAATTCCTTGGTGATACCTCTACTACTGTTTGGTATGCCACTTCTCTGCACACAAGCCTGCCAGGTAAAAATTGTGGAAGGGCATGAGGGGGAAGGGAACAAACGAAAACTCTAATGTAGGAGAAGTTCTCTTCAATATATCAGTCTGCAAATGTGCCTAAGTTTCCCATAATATTCTCTGAAATCCTGGGCGAAGGTTGGCCATAGATAGCTATATTAATAGGTACCACTACGTTGTGAAAGATTTCTTAAAAGAAATATTTGGCATTTTCTTCCCATAGTTTGGAGTGGTAGAAATGTATTGGCTTATAACTAGCCAGGGTCCAACTCCAGTTCATCAGGGGGAATGGGTTCATGAAGAAAATCTCATCCATGATATATGAAGACATGTAAAAATGAGCAGATTGCCATTTTGATTTCAATGATTGGTACTCATCAATTTCCTTATCCGGGTTATCAGACAACATTTTAACCCAATTGAAGGTATAACCCTCGGATATGTCATTCATTATAGCTACCCACTCAACTGAGAAATATGCAAGGTTCTTTTTCCAAAATAGACGGCAGATCATCATGGCTATATATAATATATGAGCATCCAAGGAATCCATGGAATACATACCATGAGCACTGGTTTTGAATTTATCCGGATGTCCCCACCATGACTTGATTATATCATGGCCATTTCTATCGTATTGAGTGCATTATTTTCTCTCAAAATCGAGGAGAAATACTTCATTGTAAGTATATTTGGGTGTAGAAGAAAGTTTATACATTACTTGTAGGTTCTCAGGTCGAAAATATCTAACGAAGGTATTCTGATGGATGATAATGATTCTGGTTTGAATGTCGACGTGATCCATAGCCCAACTTATCATATCATTGTAGGGTAACATCTTGGGTCATGCAACAATATTGTGCAATTCCGACTGTGCTACCAATCTGAGCTTGGATGAGAAGGACTCGTCATCTTCCTCGATAGAATCGTTTGGACAATTAATAATTTCATTCTCTAAGATATCATAAACCTGCTTCCATGACTTAATGGTATCCATAATTCATGGAGTGGTGTATGATAGAATGTCTATGTTTGGATTAGAGTCATTAGCTGATGCATCTTTCTTCTTCCCAGCTTTGTGTGGCGCCATAATCTTGTGGGAAATGAAATTATCCTTCCTGTAACAAGAGAAGTCTGTAAGCTCTATACTGCAAGAAAAATTCTAGTTGCAAATGGTAGAATGACTTGAAATTTGAAATGTTTTATTCATAAATTCTAGCAATCTTCATGTCGATTTACTGAAAAAGAAATTATTAAACATCTAATGGAATTTATTACCTGGCGATTCAAAATATTTATTCAAATCGTTAAATTTAGCGAATCATAAATGACATTAATACTTTTTTTGTTTGGCGTTCGAAGGTTTTGAATGTGATAGGGCATAAATTTCCCAAAGGCTGAATTCCGGGAGAAGTTAATTTCTAATTAATCGCTTTTATGTTTTAATTAATCATGTTTTAAAATGTTGTATTAACCTTAAGTATTTCAGAAGTTCAGTATTTGTGGATTTTGAATGAAGTATGATAGAAATCCTTCGAAGGCCAAATTCCCAGAGTAGTCATTCGAACCGTTATATGTATTTTAGGGCTTCAGAACTCCGAAGCTTTGGAGCTCTGAGAGTTCATTAGTTTTGAAAGTGTTTTTCGTATTTCGGTGGTTCGACATTCAAGAGTTTTGGATGTAGCACAAGAGAAATATCTCGAAGCTCGAAACTACAGAGTGATTAATTAATAATTAATCATGATTAATTAAAGTTATTAAATGTTTTATTAACTCTTTAAAACACTTTACTTTCTTGTAATATTCATTACTTTGACGCTTTGATACTTTGACAGTTTGTGAACTTAATCTTTGTTTAAACTCCCGAAGGGAAATCTCCCAATGTGAGGTGGAAGAGATGACGATATTCTTGGTGACGTGCCAAAAAAGGAGGAGTGACATGCATCACTTGAAATCGAGTGAATAATATGACACAAATGTTAAAAATAAGTGCCACATGTCAGCCCCAAAAAGATTAGAAGACACGTGTCCTATGACTCATCTATAAGTCCTTTTAGAAATTGTCACTAGGAAAAATCTTTGGAACTTTGTAGATTCGAGGTTTTTTTGTTTTAGATTTCTTGAAACTCTCGAAGCATGAAGCTCCGAAGTGTTCGTTAAAGCTTTTCTTTTAAAATTCGGGTGTCTTTTATATTTCAGAGACCACAAGAACTGTTTGATCAAATAGTACAACTCATTGACGGGTGTTATTGTAAGCGCTTTATTAATATATAACGACTGAATTTATTTTTAAAAAGGTAGTTTCCTAAGTTTTTTTCTTTTTAGTAAAATTTTATTTTTAAGAGGTAAAAACAAAAGAATAAAAGTTGAAAAATTATAAGTGTTCTAACTCTTAGTTTGCATAAAACACAATGAAAAAATTATTGAAATGAATGCATTCACATTTAGGCACTCTAATTTTGGATTGATTTTTATCTTGTGAATCTCCATAAAAGATTCAAGGAATTTTCTTTCCACAAAGGTTTCTTCATGATCTCATTTGCATATGTGAGGAAATTTCTCCATTGTTGTTTCACATGTTTATTAGCATGTTAATGCAAGATTTAATAATGACTCTATATGAGCAGGAAATATGACAAGGAATGGGATGCACATTGTTGTAACCTAGGGGTTTGTATGCAAGTGTTACCAATAGTCTTTACACAAAGTAATATACAATAATTATATAGTAATGTACATCACACACATAGAAGAGAGAGAAAATAACACAAGTAAATGGGAGACCAACAATAAGAAATTTATATTATATCACCACAAAATATACTATCTATTATTAATATTATTCGTTGCATGCATGATCATATTAATACTCATCTTTCAGTTATGAGGTAGTTACAACTACTTAACTACCTCAATCGGTTGACTCGATTGGAAGGATGACCGACTTAAAGACTCAAATACATTCTCATTCAACTACTATTTTAATCTAGTTGACTATCAGGTCTAGTGGACAAAGTCTACTAGCCCCTCCAACATATCTCCCCACCTCAAATACTTCTTCATCTCGAAGAATAGGGAGATGTGGACTGATAATTACAAAAACAAAAAAGTTTGATTACAAGAAATTTAATGGTTTCTTTCAAAACTAGTTAGTTAATTGCTAACCAATTTTGGTGGTGTCATCTATAAGAGGTATTGTGCTTGATGCTATTGGATGTTGATCAATTTGAATACTAGGTTCTTTTGACAGTAGTGGATGGATAACATGTTCTTTAAGCATAGTTTCTAGCCAAGTGTGTCATTCGATCTCTGTAGCTCATGTTGCTGGTTACGACCTTGGGGGATGGAAGATTGGATTATGCTGCACTAAGACTAAAAAATTGGAATTGATTCCTTGGAGTAGAAACTGGTGCAGGCTGCAGTCGAGGAAGTGGTTGAATCTATGGTGGACTTAGAGTTTTTCTATAATTTTGTGGTGCCACTTGTTGGAGTCACTGGTTGAAGGTCTGCCACTCTTCAATTATGCATTGATCTTGTAATCCCAACGACTTCATCTATGCTATATAGTAGAGTTTTTCCATGAGGGGAGCATTCTATACTTCTACTAGGTTGGGGTCAAATTGTTGTTTTAACCATTGTACTTTCTAGATCACTTGGGTCATGTGGTTTGTTGCACTCCCTGCTTCAAGATGAGTCTTTTTTCCTTCTATGAACCACTATCTTTCCTGTTTCCCAAGATTTTTCTTGACCTTCCTTTCCCTATTGATTTTATTAATTAGTGCATCCAAGGTGTTGTAGCTAGTTGTGATGGTCCTTTTGTAAGTCAAGTATTTTAAAAGTTCTTGTTGCACCTTTATTTTACTGCATGTCTCTGCAAAATGGGAAGGAAAATTACTGAGTATATTGTTCATGGAGTCTTCTTGTTTAGTGGATGCTTCAAGGCTTTGCTTTGTCTCTTTAAATTTATGATAATCTGTTTACAAGAAGGTTGTCGTATGGTTGACCTTCAGTCACGTGTTTTCTTATTGCATATTCTTGTTTTGTTCTTGTATTTGTTTGTGTTGTTCCTACATTTCTTTGTGTTCTTTCTTCATGTAACATCCCCTATTTTAATCCCCCATGCATTGAATAATGCACACCACTGTCTTTGAACATTACACATAGGTGTGCATTTGTGTCGTCAAGCACACTATGCTAGGGTAAATGAAAACAATTACCAAACTAATTTTCAATGTTATAGTGCATCATGTGCTTCCAAACTCTCAAGAAAGAACCCTTCCAAAGATTCCCTATTTCTCGTTCTCTACAATGAGTTGGATAGCTCCATTGGTGGATTCCACACATTTCCAAATTTTGGAAATTACCATGAATTTTAATTTCCTCTCAATGGTGAAACCATGACTCCTCGAGACATAAGAGGCCAGGTAAATTTTTTATTACCTTCCTATTTGCATTTTCTTCCAATTAAAATTTGAATTTATCTTGAAATTTGACATTTTTTCAATTTTTTTTGCACGATGTGCCTGAACGCTTCGATTTTCCCTGAGGTGGTGGGTCGTATATTAAATTCATAGTAAGAACCACCCTTGGTTCATATAATATAAACATGTGCATCGGTTCCATTCAAGGAAGAGCACTGCAATAAATTTAAAAACAAAGCGGTGCATCCTTTGGAATGCCCTGCAACCAACATGTAATTGGTTTATCCCTAAAACCGATGCATTTCACTTAATTAAGAACACCACTAAATTAATTATATATAAAATTTAACGAAGCAGTGCAATCATTTTAACCAAATGCACCAGTGTTTTTTATGCAATCATTTAGCAGGGTGTCTCATTGAATGCCCCGTTCTCAGTGCTCTATACTTTAAAATGCATCGTCAAACAAAATGTTGGTGCTCCAATACCATGGTATCACCCATGCATTAATAGTAACACATCACACTGCTTCAATTGCGATAAATAAATTTAACCTAGAGGTGCCCATATGTCCATCTAACTCATCGGTGCTGTAAAGAGAACGACATCGGGCTGAATTTTTCATAATATATCAGAGCATTGCATCTTATTCAACATACCACCACAATACATGGAGATGCAAAAATAAGCATGGGGTACCGGTGCATAAACTCTAACAGTATGCACCATAACATGTTTTGAAAAATAAGAATCATGGTTCATCTTCTGTAAGGCCCCATTACTGATGCATTAGTAAGACAACATGTCGCTAGACATCATGTTGGTGCTCTGGTAAAACTTGTGCACCGGTGATTTAGTTTTAAAAATTTCACCGACAATTTTGTGTGCCATAAATTTTAGTGTTGCAATGCATCTTGGTTAACAAAATGAATCGGTGGGGTTAAAATCACTACACCGAGAAAATATTGTGCTATTTCATGTGCTGGGGAATTTCATTGGACACCCCATTACCTGTCCTCTATACAAGAAAACGTATCACGAAACATAATTCTAGTGCTATAATAACATGGTTGCACTAGTGCGTTCATATTAACACATCACACCAGTTAAATTGTGATGAAACAATTTAACGTAGCGGTGCATTTAGGTATAAACAACACATCGATGTTGTAAAGATCACGACACTGTGTTAAAAAACATAGGTATTCCAACAGAAGAGGAACACCTTTAGTAACCACTCACACAACTAGATCAGATATCAACACACCAATGTTTTTACGTGGTAAAACCCCTGTGGGGAAAAATTCACGACCCCAACCAACATGTCCACTTGGAGAAATTTATTAATGCAAAAGAAAAATATTACAAATATATTTACAAGAGAATGGACCAATTGATCATCATAAAATGACTCTCCATGATCTTTAAATAAAGATCATGGACCAATTGGGTGTTAACCATGAATCAATGCAGTCATTAAGATTGAGGAGAATATAATCAGTTGGATCACTCTATGTTGGGAAACTATAGTGACTATTGGATTACCTAACTACAAATGCATACAAAATAAACACACTTTTACCTAACGACACATTAGACCAATTTCATCTTAACTAAATCCTAAGTGTCTAAATATCCTAACATCCCTCCTTAAGAAAAACTTGGGATATGATTGAAGGATTTACAAAGGTGACACAATAGGAGAAGAAATGTGGCATTAAATCCTACCCCCCCTTAATTCCAACTTCATGAACTACTAACACAGATCAAAGTTTGGAAAACTTTGCTTCTGTAAGAGACTTTGTAAAAAAAAATTCAACTTGAGCTTCTGTAGGGAAAAATTCACTTCAATAACTTGATCATGAATGAGATTTAGGATGAAGTGCATGTGTATCTCGATGTGTTTCTATGTTGATATTGAACTGGGTATTTGGTGAGCTTAATGGCACTTTGATTGTCACACTAAAGGGTTTTCATATGTTGTTGCTGGAATCCAAACTCTTAAAGGATCTGTCGAAGCCACAAGACTTTTTGAATTGCATTAACCATTACTTGGTTCTCTGATTTTGTTGAAGAAATAACAATAGCCTATTGTTTATTATAGGCCCAAGTGACATGTCCTAAACCAAGGAAGAAAACATAACCTGCAATAGACTTTCTATAATTAGGGTCACCGACCCAATCTAAATCAGTGAAACCAACCAATAAATGAGTCCCCCCTGAATTGTAATGTATCCTGAACTGAAATGTACCCCAATTGTACCGAAGTGTTCTTTTAGCTAATTTCCAATGGATTTCATGGGGTGTTTTCATATACCAAGCAACAAGTCCAATTGCAAAGGAAATATTAGGATTGGTATGAGTCAAGTATAAGAGGCTACCAACTAATTGATGGTAAAAGGTGGCATCAACTTCAGGAGAAGTACAAGTGGAAACAAGTTTGACTCCAGACTAGAAGGGAGAAGGGGATGGTTTTGAATCTTCCATATGAAAGTGATGAAGAAGGTCACAATAATACTTAAATTGGGAAAGAAAAATTCCTTCCTTGGTTTGCAGAACTTGAAGACCAAGGAAATAGTGAAAATATCCTAAGTTAGCCATTTCAAATTTCTTCTCAAGGATGGTTTTCACATGGCTTAAAACTTTAGGGTCGCTACCGATGAGGATAATATAATCAACATAAAGAACACATATTATGAGATGGATTCCTATTTTCTTAGTATATACATTAGGATCATAATGGCATCTAAAAAATTTGGTGTCATGAAGAAATATGTCCATTTTGGCATACCAAGTTCGGGGAGCTTTCTTAAGACCATAAATATATTTCTTAAGGTGACAAATAAGGCTAGAGTCATTCTGGACATAGCTAGGAGGTCATTCCATGTTTATTTCGTCTTGCAAATCTCCATGCAAGAAGGTGGATTTGACATCCATCTAATAGACCTCCCATTTATGCGAGGCTACAAGGGCTAAAACAAGGCAAATGGAATTCATTTTGGCTATAGGGGAAAAAGTTTCATTATAGTCAATGCCATAAACTTGAGAGAACCATTTTGCAACTAACCAAGCCTTGTGTCTTTCAACAATTCCATCTAATACATACTTATTTTTATAGACCCATTTACATTTGACAAGTTTTCTTCCTTTTGGAAGAGGTACAAGATCCCAAGTATCGTTGGCCACCAAAGAAAGAAACTCCATTCATTGTTGTATCTTGATCTGGATGACCTAAAGCTTCTGCAAATGTCTCTAGATCACGAGTCTCTTAAAATTGAGCCAAAAGAGAAGAGTCTCACTGGAACTGTGAATGATTCAGATGCTCATCTGAGGGATCACCAACAAGATCACCAATTTCTTCTCATGTTGAATGGACCCATCTAGGAAGTGATCATTCTAGTGTAGGTTCATGTTCATTGGACTCATCTTGAAGAAGGTGAGTATGAGGAGGTGGATTTCCATCCTCACTGTCATCATCTGAAGAATAAGAAACAAGAATAGGAACAAAATAAGGCATAAACATCGAAGATGGATTGCAGGCCGAAGAAGGAACAAACAATGGATTAGGCTTGCAGGACAAGACATTTTCATAAAATTTAACATCTCTTCGAATAATAATTTCATTTGAATGAGGTTGAAGAAGTCTGTAACCTTTGACATCTTTAGAATAACCAAAAAAATAATACTTCTCACTTTTAGGCTATAAATCTTTCCTTTTCTCATCAGGGATATTAATCCATGCTACCTTGCCAAATACACAGAAGTGACTTACATTTGACTTGAGTTTATTCCATGCTTCTTCCAGTGTTATATTTTTAAGAGCCTTTCTGGGAGTGTGACATACTATGTAATTTGCATAGTTAATGGCTTCTTCCCAATACTTTAGACTTAATCCTTTATATTGGATCATATAATTAGCTATTTATTTTAAAGTGAAATTATTTATCTCAACAACACCATTTTGTTGTGGTGTATATGGAATAGTGTGTTGCCATTGGATTGCCTGTGCATTGAAGTAACTTTTAAAATTATTTTTCACATATTCACCTCCATTATTTGTTCTTAGACTTTGAAGTTGATGATCACATCGTTTTCTACAAGGGCCTTTTAGGGAAAAAACTTGTCAAACACTTTGCTCTTAAGTTTTAAGAATTAAACCCAAGTGTGTCTAGAAAAGTCATTAATGAAAATTAAGAAATAATTGCAACTAGAAAAACAAGGAGAATAAAGTGGACCACACAAGTCACTATGAACAAGCTGCAAAGGGGCCTAGGCATGCCAAGAGGCACATTTGTCAAAATTTTCCTGACGATGTTTGATGAGAACACAACTGATACAAACACCATCTCTACAAGAAATGAGAGGAAGACTAGTCACCATATGTTAATTACATATTTTTTGCAATGGACGATAGTTTATATGACCAAACTTCTCATGCCAAAGTTTGCTCAAGTCATTTCTATGATAAACACAAATTGATGGAAAAGATGATGAAAAAAAGTTGTCAAACTTCAACAACCTGGTAATATCATCAACAATTCTAGTTGCAAGAACATGCTTAGGATCTTTTAGATCTTGATTACAACTTGGTGAGGTGAAAACTCTACTGTTTTACCTTCACTTGAATGAATGATTGATACACTGATAGAAAGTTGCAGGAAAGACTTAGAACACATAATACATCATTAAAATGACCATTATCTACCTAAACTGTTCCAGACCCTACAACACTAAGAGAGGTATCATCACCAAAAAATATTTTCTTGATGTTACATTAATTTAGAGAAAAAAATATGGATTTATCCCTATCCATATGATAAGATGCTCTAGAATAAATAAGCCACTCATCAAAAGAAGAAGTAGAAGTTGCATTGAAGGAAAAACTAGAAGCAGAAAGTGCATGTTCATGAGAAGAATAGTTAGAAGAAGAATTATCAATACTGATGTTGTGCTTCCTCATCGCTACTTTCAAAGCTTCCATCTTATTAAAACATTTAGACTCCACATGATGATGTTTCCCACATAAGTTTCAATGTTTGTCACTAGTCTTCTTAATTTTGGACTTTGCACCTTTTTCACTAGTAGGAGCAAAAGCAGGTAGAGAGGGTTTGCGACTCTTGTTTTGCTTGTTTTTGTGGTGAAGATGTTGGTTCTTGGGATTCTTGGATTTATATTTTTTCTGGACCAATAAGGATTTTTTGGATGTACCTACAATGCTAATCAATCTAAGTTGCATAAGCTTATAATGATATGAAATTAGAGCATCAAAAAAGGACTCAAGAAAGGGTTGTTTATAAGAACTCCCTAGATCTTCTGTAGTGGCATAAAAGGTATATACAAAAACAAAATATGCACTACCTAGCTTAGAAAGAATAACATATATGCATCGATCTTCCTTTAGATTTAGTTCACATTCTATACACAAAAGTCTAAGTGTTTTGAACTTAGACAAGTAATCTTCAATACAAGGAAAATCATTTGGACTTAAAGTCATTAACTAATTTTCCAATAGGCGGGATTGAATAATATTGTGTTTACCAAACATAACTGCAAGATTTTCCTAAGATTTATTGGGGGCATCAAGTCCTTGAAGGTGAAACCTTAAATAAGGAGAGATGAACATTTCGATTAGCCCACACGCTTCATAATTCCTATTAACCCATTTGATATACTTTTCATCATCAATGGTTTATTGCTCTTTTCCCAAGGTAATCTGGTACAATCCTTTACTTCTTAATACATCCTGCATATGTGATTCCGATGAGAAGTAACTGGTACTGGAAAGAAAAAAATAAATGGGAGAATCCATAGTAAATATGTAGAGGGTATAGATTTAAAATTTGAAACTAATGGTCTGGATGGAATGTCTCAGAAAAATAAGCCATTTAAAAAAAATGACATTAAAAATGAACTTCGGATGTGAAAGTTATTCCCTTTTGAAAAAATACATAAACAATAACAAAAGAGACACGTGGCAAGTAGAAGTTGGTCCACATGGTAATACCCTTGCTTCTAATAACCTCACTTTTACAAATAAGTTTCGTATGAAGTGATCCACTTTTATAGAATAAGCAAGGATCACTTTTACAATGAAGTTACTTTATAAATGAAATTTGCATGCAAAATAAATGACTTAAAATAAAATATTAAAGCTACTTACATTGATTCACTTTTATAATTTAACTGAAATACTCTTGATAATGGATGCACATACTTTTTCAAAAAAAGTAACAAAAAAATACTTGAACTCAAGACCTCTTACTTAATAAAGCAACTTTTAATCAAGTGAGCTAGTGTAAAACATATTATATTGTTTAGAAGGAGTATTGGGGGTGTTGTTGTTGTGGAATATGGCCTTGGAGAGTGTGCTCATAAAAAAATCTTTTCGCACAAGAAAATAATTTCACTTCTCGATGACAACAAGGGTTAGATCTCGATTAACTTACCTAGAAAATGCAAATTTTCCCTATGTTTCTGATCTACCGAGATCACACAACAAAGAGAATACGTAGATAAGAAAACACTTTCTACTCTGTTTCTGATTTTATGAGATCAAATAGAGTGCAAGGAAAAGAGTATACATAGATAAAAAAGAGTAGCAACCTGGAAATAAAAAATAGAAAAAATGAAATAAAGTTGAAATATTATCTTTGCAAAAATTTAAAAAGGGCGTATTCGGGCTTTATACCTCCAGATCTAACTAAAATGGTCATATATTTGGAAAACTGAAACCTTTTTGAGTGAAACAAAAAATGTTCCAAACTGAAACATTCACTCTGGATGCAATGGAATACTCTTCTTAGCCCATAAATATACAAAAATGGTAGAAAAAGAATATGTGACAACATGGCTTCAAGATCTCGATCTACAATGAGAGTGGGTCTTCAAATGTGCTCTGATACCATGTTAAAAAACATAGGTATTCTAATAAGGACAAACACCTTCAATAACCACTCACACAACTAGATCAAATATCAACATACCGATGTTTAGACGTGGTAAAACCCCTATGAGGAAATACCCATGGCCCCAACCAACGTGGCCACTTGAAGCAATTTATTAATGCAAAAGAAAAAAATTATAGAGATATTTACAAGAGAGTTTCTCACAATCGATCATCGACAAATGACCCTCCATTCTATTTAAATAGATATCATGGACCAATCGGGTGCTAAGACATGGGTCGATGCAACCGTTAATATCGAGGAGAATATGATCCGTAAGATCACTCTATGTTGGGAACATATTGTGACTATCAGATTAGCTAACTAAAAATGCATACTAAAGAAACACACTTTTACCTACCAACACATTAGAATAAGTTTATATGAACTAACTCTTAAGTGTCTAAATATATTAACATATTGAGCCGATTATTTCACAGTTTAACAGTGCAGTGCATCTTATGGGATGCACCACTAAAATACGTGGTGGTGCGACAATAAACATGGCACACCGATGTGTATTAATAACATCACTACATTAAGATGTTTTTTTGTCTAATATAGAGCACTAGCAGTGGGGCATATGTTCTGGTTTAGGCACACCAACTACTTTTTTAGATTTTTTTGTAAAAAAAAAAGTTAATTTCATATTTTTTAAATACAGTTATTTATATATGTGTATGATTTATAATTTCAATATATATATATGTGTGTGTGTGTGTGTGTGTGTGTGTGTGCATAATAATATTTCTATGTGATTAGAGTCGATGACGAAAATAGGAGTAACATCAATAGTTGCAGGTCGAGACACAAACATTTGTGTGTGAGTGAGAAGCCAGGGAGAGGGAGAGGGAGTTGTTCCCTCACCCTATTTCAGAGTCGACACATGACCTTTTTATGGATGTTGGCCTCCTAAATTTTTATCAGGAGGGTACATCCCTTAGGGGGAACTCTTTGTTGTTACAATAATATATCTATCATTGGGATCATGGGCGATAGGGGTTTAGAGATGATCCCGATCTATGGTATTATCCCATAGAGGAAGATGTTTATTTCATCACTAGGTTATATAAGAGGGGGGGGGGATTTTCCCCAATTCCCTAAGTGATCGCATGGGATTCCAGGAGAGACCCAACTGACATATGTACAAATATATGTCCATTTGGAGGTTTATTCCTCTATGGAGTTCCAGGTTCCTGGTGGTTAGATGTAGATACATTCATTTGGTAGCTAGGAGGTTAGGTTCTCGTGTGTTATTCTCTTGGCACTATCACAATATAGCTTTTATGGGAAACACATTAGATTCTCTTCATTGTATTATGTAGATATTTAAGTGTAGAGGCATTGATTGATTAGGTGGTTAGATAAGTTTTTGAGACAATTTTGGCATGTATTAGATCACTATCATGTCATTTTACATGGGAAGAGATTCTTCCCATTCCTGTCTTATTTACCCTATTTTTTGAGAGGGTTCAAGCCACTCAACCAATAGTACCCCAATTTCTTGCTAGGCCTATGCTTGATGCACGTATGCACATGTGGGGGTAGTTGATGCCCAATAAGATCCTACTTGAGTTTCCCATTTCTCCGGTTAGTATGGATGTATGTGATTTATTGGCTAGCAAGGACAATATTGTCCTTGATATTGTACAATACCCATATGCAAGGCTATATTGGAGACAATTTCCAAACATTTGATTTACAACAGCTAATCCACCAAATGAGAGAGGTAATATTATTGTTATGTTTTGATAAATCTAGTTGCATAATTTTATATCTTACTTAATGCACATGCAATTTATTGTAACATTTTGTTTCTATTATCTTATTATTATTATCTATTTCTTTGCAAATATTGGCACATATGTTAGGGATGGGCCTCCTCAATAGAATGAGGTGATGGAGGAGGTAGAGGAACAACCTCTAGTATAGAGACTCCACATGCCATGCAGGATGGATCGAAGAGTATCAACATATGTGGTGGATCAACTATGTCATCATGATCAGTGACAAAGTGGTACCCACAATGGTTAGATACATATTACAGGTACATGATCTCTCTACGATATGGAGGAGTCTTTCTTGTTACATGATGTTGTTGATGTGCCATATTTTTTGTTTCATCAACCTGATCAAGAGGTTGAGGATTCCTTCTCATGATCCCACTCCATCTAGATCATCAACAAAGCCATCCACATCCTCTACTCCACCACATGGTCCTCCTCCTCCTGCTGCTTCTCCTCCACATGTGTCTAAACCTATATCCACATCCGATCCTCTTCCTCCTCCTCCTCCTCTTGCTTCCCCTCCAAATGTGTTTGAACCGAACTCCACGTCTGATCCTTCTCCTCTTACTGTTTTTCCTCCACACGCATCACCATATTCCACTGATCCTCCTCCTCCTCCTCCACTTGTGTAACCATCCATCGATCCTTGTCCTTCTCCTCCACATGTGTCACAATATTTTGATGCTTTGGACACTATGTTCACATTGGGTACTGCTACACATCTTGATGATCTTGATAGAGAGACATTTGATAGTGCACTTATGTTGACATTTATGTCTAACATATCTGGTCTTGATAGAGGCTCTACCTCTGGTATCAAAGACATTGATGCACCTGACTCTAATGATGGACTTAGATAGTAGTGATATTGATTGAAATTTATATTTATTGCTTTATATTTGACTTGAGATGTATATATGACATGTTTATTGCATATTTTGTTGAGATGTATGTTTGACATGTATATTCATATGCATATCGCTCATGTATAGTATGTTTTTCATATATTGTTTTGGTTGTTGTCGTTTGATTTATAAAATGTATTATGAGTATGCCAATGACAAACATTGTTAATGATTTATTTATTTTTAAGTGAAATTTGAGAAGTATCACTCATTTAAATTTATAGTTTCCATACAATGTTTAACTTTACTTTTATGAAATCATTTAATTTGGATTGCGATTACAAAAAGTTATAACCATTAATGCCATACAATGTTTCATTATACTTCAAGGTGAATTGTTTGTTATTCAAAACAATACAATATGTTGATTAAACATGTTTAGAAACAAAAATACTTAAATATGATGAGTGGAATTATTTTGATTTGAATAATTATGTATTTTTCATATATTATAATAATAATATTATAACATAATTATTCACTAATAATAATAATGACGATGCAATAATAATGCTATTTTTTCAATTTTTATTATTCAATCATTACAAGACAAAGTTATAATATAATTGTTTACTAAAATCACAATTATTTTATTTTATTAATATTTAAATTTCCAAAGATTATATTAATTTATATTATCCAAATACTATAATATATTATAATATATGCAATTTATTCAATTAAATTTAAAATACTAAATGTAGAGAATAATGATACATTTTGATCTATACACTTTCAATGAAATGGTTTCACACTTTTTAACTCTAATACTAACTTTATGAATCTTCTATTAAAAAATAATATCACCCAACATTTTATAACTAATATTTTAATAATGAGTAAAATTGACAAAGGTTTCTATACTTTTAGATAAGTATGGACAATTAAAAATTTCCTTAATTCTAACTAGGCTCTGGAAAACGACTCTTTTAGAATTTTCATGTCCTTCCTATATTGACACTTATTTCAAGGATAAAGTAAAAAGAATGGTTAATATAATTTTATATTATTTCAAAACTAAAAGATGGAGTGAAATAGGTGAATGCCATGATAGTTGCACTAGTTAAGGTTGGGAATGTCATAAAAGTTGGTAATGCCAACACTACAAGTGTGATTACAGAACACATAGATGTTGAACGAAGTTATTTTTTTGGAATTGTCCTTGGAAGTTCCATCAAAGTAAGTGTACATTTAGTTGAATTTTGATTTTTTCAAACAATACAAATTTTGAGGTTTGATTTTTAAATATCTTCATTTAAAAAAATATGTAAGTTAAAATAAGTCTTTACTACTATACGTCACCAACTTTGTGACATATCAATTAATTCTTAGTCATTCAAAGGTTAACATAAACATATGTTAACAAAATACAACATAAATTTGTTATAATAAACAATAAATATGATAATAACAATATATCAAGACAACATCTTATGCTTGTATTATTTAATGTATTTTCAATATGGTGGTTGTAAATGGTTGTTAACTTTTCGTATCCAACATAATTATAAAATGAAGAAAAAAAAAACATAATTGGTCATTATAGATACTCATAATAAAATGACAAATCCACAATATAAATTCCCAAACAAATCATTTACAAATCAGTCTTTGTTGCCATCACCCTAATTATCTTCCTCGATTAGCATTGTAACATTGTTGTTCTCAAAAAGATGTTTAGATCTCGAATCATGCTTTAATACAAACCACATCCAACAAATCCAGGTAAAAATAAACTTGGTTGCAATGTTTTGGGAAAACATAAGACTCCTTAATTTTGACCCACATTTTTCTAGAGTTAATACATATTATCCCAATATCACAATCTTCCTTTACATTTCTCCAGTCGAAGGTATCCCACCACTTGCAACAAAAAATAACACATTGAAATGATGAGAAGTCCACTTGCATGATCTCTTGTATATTTCCAATGTAACTTAATTTCTCCTCTATTAGGTTTTGATCACGGTGGTTAGCATGAACAGATTGGTCAAACTCGACCTCCACTCCACAATCTTGTGTGATGTGTCCATCATCAACATACTCAATGTGAAAATGATGTACATATTACCACATAGATGGGAACAAATGCACCTATAAAAATGCGAACAAAGGACAGTGTCATATCTCTAATAACCGAAGCATTAATAAAAACACAATGCATGTTATAATTCAAATGTGTAGTGTTATAAATAAAATGTGGTACTCAGAGAGGTTATTACATAGTTCTTTCACCTAGTCCCTATGTTTAGTGCATCCATATCTTCTCCACATGAGTTATGAATGAACACCACATATTTCTCTTGTATCTGGTCAACCACCCAACTATTGGGACATATTTTTGACATATTTTAATTTAAATGATTAGGATAAGGCATGCTTCTGCCATTCAACCATCTAAATGATTTCCTATCACTATCCCATTTCCTTCCTTTCTCTTCATACAATACAACCCATGGTCACATTTCCTCTGCATTGTAACGAACAAATTTATTGATGGCATCGATTTATAAATTCGATGTTGTATAAAAAAATTCAAAACAAATAACACGAGATCAAATATATATTATCAACTTAAATAATGAATTTATTGATGGCATCGATTTCTAAATTCGTTGATGTATACAACAATTCAAAGTGAATAGCATGGGATGAAATATATATTATCAACTTCAATGTAAACAATTTCTCTGTATTAAATTGACAGAATATAAATGACTTACTTTTCATTAATCACCTTTTTCTAATCTTTTGGGAGTATCTCCCCTTCCCTTTTGTCCTCATCTTTATGGTCATCCCAAATGAATGTACCTACTTTGTCTTCAATTCTCTTTATGTATTCACTGGTATAATATAATGACTCGTATACTATGTACCCCTCTCCCATAGATCCCTTTGTTTTTTCCCTTTTTCGAACAAAACCCTTCAATTTTTTCATGTACCTATCTAAGAAGAACATTCAATGATATGAGAGAACCCTAGCTATTCAAATTCATGAGGTAGGTGAATTAGAAGATGGAATTGCAAGTCCATAATACTCATGGGTAGTTCCTTCTCAAACATACAAACAGTCTCATCTATCTCTCGATGCTACTATGGAATGCTAGCTATATGAATCTCCCTTGATGTGATCCAACATACAAATGTAGAAAATTTCAATATGGTACATCACAAGTCTCGGGGGAAGTCATGGTTCACACAACCACGAATGAGAAAAGGTTAATTACACTACAAAATAGACACACACATCATTAATTTCCATTAAATTGTGAGTGCATAACATATTTTTACCAATGTCAGTATAGAAGAAGAATCATGTATTCAACATACATACCCTTAGAAGGTTCAAAAAGTCATATGATTTCAACTCTGACAAATTCCCTTCTAGAGTGAAGCAACATAGTAGAGTCGATCCATATAAAAAAGGTTCCTTCACACCAATATAACATCCTTCACCATAGAAAGATCATCTTTCTTCAAAATCCATGGGACATCACCTTATTTAAAAGAAAGAGGGACCAGCCTGTCCTCTAGTTTCTTTTCTTGTCCAATGTCTCTTTTTAGTATTTTAAACAATAACATCTCTCCTAATATCCAATGTGTTACTTTTATTCAATGATATGTTTCTCCATAAAGAAGATGCAACATTTTTGAATATATGTATGGGATCTAGTAAGTGGCCAATATTAAGATGCTCCCAATATGGAAGCTCATAAAATGCAGATTTCCTTTTCATCCCAATGGGCATTTTCTCAACATAGGTGTCAAAAAATTTAGGATCATCGAACATAAGTTCCCCATTTGAATCACAAAATTCTTCCATTTCCTTTTCTTCTCTGTGTCATATGCCCTAATCCAATCTGCCAATGTCATTACTTCAGGTTTCCAGGTTCTCTTTGGTTTACCATTGAAAGCATATGCAACTCTTCTATAAGGGTGGTCTTCTGGGAGGAATACCCTCGAATAGTCATACACCAACTTTTGTAGGTGGTTGAACCACCTAGACTTTATAGAAGGTCCAAAACATTTACATCCATGATACCCTTTTGTTACAATACTTGAAATGTTATTATATACAGATCATGTTAGTGTCAAAAATATTGTTGCACCAAATGAAGTATGCCAAATAAAATTACAGATATAAAAAAATCAATCAAAATTATTACCAGAGAAAACTCCTAGTCCCAGATAATTGTGCATGGTGTATGCACATATGCCATACAACATAAAATACCTCTCCATTGGGATGGGTATTGATACATCATATACAAGTATCCCTTCCCATAATTTCTTAAATTCATTGATCAATGGTTGGAGGTAGACATCCATTCTCTTCACTTCTCTTCTACCTGGGACTATAAGAGCCAACATAAGATGTTCATTCTTCACGAGAAACCATGGGGGGATATTTTTATTGATCACTACCACTGGCCAAACATAATAGTTGGTGTTTTTTATGGAGTACGGGTTAAATCCATCCATAGATATGGTCAATCGTAGGCTTCGTACTTCATCCTTGAATTTATCAGGCCATGTATCCTCTAAATGCTTCATGACCATTGAATATGTTGGGATTCACATAACTCCTGGTTCACTTCTATGTGAGGTATGCTACCCCTACAACATGGTCAATTATTTGCAATCAAAGAGCCTTTGAATCCTTGGGATTATATACATGCACATCAATATCTTATGAGGAGGACCATGTTCCTTACCCTTTTCATTTATTTATGGTACATGTCATACCCACATTCTGGACATATCTCTTTGTTTTCATATTCATTTCTATATAGAACACAATCATTGATACATGCATGGTATGATATGTATTGAACACCCAACATTTTTAGCATTTTCTTTGCCTCTATAAAACTATTGGGCAAGACATTATCACCCATAAGTACCTTATCTTTGAGTAACCTACAATTAGTGGGAAATAAAAATGCACACTGTCATTAAGCATGAATAAAATCAACCCTTTTCTTCCTTAGTTGTGTGAAAATATTCCTTAAAAAATTAGGGGACTTAATGGTTAGCTACTTTAAAAGTCCCGAGAAAAACACATTTGACATACCATACATTTATTTCAAGTTTTACAGTAACATTGTTTTCCCTAGTTGGGTAGAATTTGACCCCTGTACTCGACCAAAGAGAGGGGCGGTGGAAGACGATTTCGGGATTTCGAGGAAGCTATCTATGGCATTAGCGTCAACCCCTAGTTCGTTTCATTGGAATGCATTTAACAACATTCCCTCAATGGATTAGGTATCCCACAAGAAATCATCCTTACCAACCTTTATATCCTTACCAACTTAGTATGTAGTGGGAATTGAATAGGTGGATTTTTCAACCATTCTCTATATGCTTCTTCTCCAAGATATTTTCATTTAGAAAAAAGCTCACGAATTGACATCATAGTGGGGTGCAACAGTAGATGGTGGAGAGGTCGCTCGTCCTCAGATTCCTAATTTTTGTAAATTTTAACCTTGTACAATTAGTTACTGCAAAGATACTCTTAATAAAAACAAAAAATACATAATTCACCCATACACATTAGACATATATTTTACCCTAGAAATCCAAATTGGGAAACCAACAACTTGTTTAGAGCTTGACCTATAATTCTTGTATTCATCATATTCCTTCATTGTTTACAATATATATATATATGATCCCGTGGCATCCAAAACCCCTAATCCATTGACTTGGATTAGTGAACAACAATAATTAGAAAAACCATCAGGAAAAACCATGTGTCGAAAAACTGCTAAAAATGGACACATTTTTTTTTTCCCGTGGGATCCACCCCCGAACCCCCTTATGGGGGGGGGGGGGGGGGGGGGGNGGTTGGGAAATTCTCCCCACCTTTCTCCCATATGAGTGTACAGTACATGGGGCCAATATTGCAAAGAATATAAGACATACCCAACAATAGTAAAAATATTGAACGTTACATCGATAGTATTAGTAACACAATGCATTTAATATGTTCAAACATTATACCAAACAATTATTAGAAGAATGAACACTTTTTTCCTAATAATAAACATGCAACCATCCAATTTAATAAACAAATGTTGAATTAATAAATAGATTTACATATTTCCATTGAAAATCCCAAAATCCAATTACTTAATCATCTTTTTCTTACCCCCTACATGATTGTCTATGTAACAACCCCAATTGCTACGACACAACATCGATACACAACATGCAATTTTTTTGTTTTGCTTTTATTATTATTATTATTATCCTTTTTTGGAGAGCAAAGGAAATGAACAAATCCTAGCAACCTGACTCAATGACATCATAAAGAAACACGACGCAAGGTAACCGCGTCCCCTACTACTCATTACTAAAATAAATAACAACGCAATCAAGATTCAATGAAGAATATCAACACCTAACAAGGAAAGGACGATTAGCTCATCAAGCTTGGAGCGATAAGACAACACTCAATTAGATAAGGAAATAAAGTGACACAATCTTAACTACTTGTGAGATTCCACAGTCCATAATTTTAGTCGATAGCTTACTTGATTAATAAGAAGGTTCTAGACTAAAAGTATTAAGATGAGGACTTCAATCTTGTACAAAGATGAAAAGAATTGTCAACTTGCATATCTGCGCAATGAAATAATTATGAAGGGATCAACCCTTGAGGTCCTCAATGTAGTTCTTGCCCAATATCTAAAATCAAGGCACTTAACCAACAAGGATTACATAAATGTTCTTGTGCTAACCACAATGTTTATAAGGATACCATGTAATATGTCCAATCCTAACCACGACATTGTTATGATACTTATTCCATTGTCCAAAACAACAGTAAAATTTTATAAGCAAATTAATAATCTCTTTTAAAGATGCCCTTCCTTAAATTTCCAATACATCCACATAGTTTATAAAGTAACTTGTACATATGTTCTGTACGACCCCTACCCCTACATTAAGAGAAAACACATGTTCTTAACCATTAGGCCCACTCAGGCTATATATACTTATATCAAGATTAAATGCAACCACCACCATTTAATAAAACTGTGTGAATTTAATATGAATTAAGAAAACAAGAAAATTTGTATGCGTGCAATTAACGAGAGACATAATCATTTGACCATAAAAAAAACTGGATGTGCAATGGAATCATCAATCCATTCCTTATCTGGCAAACATCACAAGCAGATTGATCCACGTGTTCAATTGTTCAATTGAGATGATACCTGGCGTTAATATTTCATTGAAAAAAAACATCAATCATGTACTTCATTTCCAATTAAAGGAATTAACTCAATATAAGAAGAAGACAAGGCAACAGATACTATCTGACCTAACCATGAAAATGAGGAAGGTTAAGGAGGACCAGTTTTAGCATTGCTATAAGGAACCTGTGGATAACGTACAACCCCAATCAAGCCCAAAACAACAATGCAGAAAACTGAATAGAACACTGAAAAAAGAGTGAGGATTTAAAGCTGGGAGAAAAAAAACATTTCAGCCGAACTGTGGTAGCTCTTAACTATGGTCGACCAGAATTTAACTCGGGGATCAAATCTGGCATCACCAAGTTTTAACGAAGCCTGATTCCATCTCGTTGAAAGGAGGAAATGTAAGGGTCCAGAGAACAACTTTCCGTCCTTAACTATTAGCCAAAAATAATAGTAAGACTAGTGAAAATACCGTTGGGCAATGGAGACACAATCATTAATCTTTAATTAAGGAGGAAATGCAGGGCGCCTGACAAACTTTAAAAGCCTTGCATCGAGGTGAACGTTTCTGGGCAGAATTCTCCAACACAGGTTGAAGCGTAGAGCATAACATCAACAAATTAAGGAGGACGCCGAGCACTAGCTCATCCCGACGAGGGGAAGCAGAACAATCCGGGCTCGCTGCACAACGAGAGGGAAATTCACCGGGAAGGACCAACCAACAATACGTTGTGTTTGTAAGGCAATCGCAGAAAGAGAGAGATGTCAGGCTAGAAAAATACTGTGAGTTAAGGTAAAACGAAGAGAATCATTACCAAAAATCACTAGGTGGGTAACATGATTTTTCTGAGGAAAAGAAACAAAAATATGGCTAAGTAATGGAAAATAACACAAGTTTACACCCCATCAACGCAGAGAAGGTAAGGAATCATTGTACAAACAATGGATTTGCTGGGAAAATTAAAAACGAAATTGCAAAGAGTAAAAACAACATTAATCTCAGAGCAATAAAGAAGTATTTTTCGTTGTACAAAGTAAGGAATCGTTGTACAAAGTAAGGAATTTGATGGGCACGGAAATTATCTTTCACTTATTATCCATGCACAGGAAAGTAGGGCATTTGAATCTAAATCTTTAACACTGGAGTGAAAGACAGTGGATTCGGCTCTTGGCTGACTGCTCAGGCACAGACTAATAACTTAAAGGATAAAGGAACAAAAGATGAAAACACAATTTCTTGTATTAAAAACAATAAAACACCGAGTAAAATAAAATAATGGCCTGAGAACCAAAACACAGTCTTCCTCGGTAATAATAAAACACAGTAATAATCCCAACCATAATCGAAAACTAAAATAAAACACAACAATAAAACAAAGCTTAGAAACAAAAATTTAGTGACTCTTTTGCAATTTGACACGACGAAGTATCGCCCAGATAAAAATTCATATGCATAACTAACGAGTCTTTTTCTTTTAACAACATCTACGCAAGCGAGGTTTCGATAATAAAGAAATGCATGAACAATAAATTGAGCTATTACTTAATACAAATTATGCACCTGTGATTCAGGAGCATCGCCTTCAAAGTCAAAGATGCAAGCATGGAGGCAAAGAAACAACATCTCAACATGACAGAGGTCAAATCAACAATTAGCTCAGGATTAAATCAAGTTGTTGAGATATTTTGGAAACAACATTTTTAAATATGCCATGTATGTAAAGTTGTATAGGACTGTAAGGGGTTGCAGATATGGAGTGTTGGCTCTTATTTGGGAATAATTGTTAGTTATTGTAATAGGACAAATAGGTAACCGCTAAGAGTTGATAGGATAGGTTGCAGATAGGATGACGAGAGCTCATGGAGCCAGTCCTTAGATAGTTTGTTGTTGTATTGTAAAAGTATTAGCAGGGTTATGAGATAGAGATCAGAAAAGCATAATAGAGTAAAAGAAAGACGCAGTGGAGAATTGAAAGATTATGTAATTTGTTTCATGAATGAATAAAACAGACAAAATTGCCCCAAATCCTTGGACTGTGTTCATTTGAATGTGTGATTGAATGAATGTTATATTCTGTGTGTATGTGATTCTGTTCATTTCGTTCATGTGTGATTTTTCAAGAGTTGGTCATATGAGTTCGTGATGAAACAAGATAAGTTTCAATTGTTTCTCTTCTGAAACTCGTATGCAAGGTGTGCATTTCGAACACAAGGAGTGTGTCGATTGAGTCTCAGATTGAATCAGAGGAGTTCAAAGAGAAAAAAAGAAACTTAGACTAGGTCTAAGGAGTGCACAACGTCAAGAAGTGACCAAGCGTCGAAGAACCAGAACAGAGGAATGCCAGGTGGGAGAGAAGAATTTATTTTCAAGAAATCCTTCGATCTGAGTTATCGAAATCCCAAGAACGAAAGGAGTGCGTGGGGAGTCAGAATCCTTTAAGGATCAACCTCAGAAGGGATAACACTTTTTAGAAGTGTTGACGAGATCCAAGAGTCAGACTTTCAGGAAGAACAAAGGTTCAAAACCTTTGGAGACGGATAAATATTCCAAGTCAGAATAAATCAAGATCTTAGGAGGAGGATCGATAGTGTCCATTGAATCATAGAGAAAATGATCGATAGTCATCTGATTTGTATAAGGTGCACGAGCCTTAATGCTTCACATGCACAAGAGAGAGAAACTATCAAGGTTTGAGACTTGATATTTCCGAATCCCGAAGAGACGAAAAACCGAAGTGAAATCTCAGTCGTTCGATCATCCGAAGTGGACCTAAGCCGTTGGATTGACCAAGTGAATCAGAGCTATAAGATATCATAAGCTCAAGAGGAGGCAAGTTTGAAACTTTAGATTCCTGAAGCACGAAGAGCCGAAGCGAATTTGGACCGTTAGATCTAGAAGGGTACGTGTCAGCGAGTCGTGAGATCCAAAGGAAGGCAAAGGTGAAAGGTTGAAACATCTAAAGCCCAAAGAGCTGAAGAGCCGAGAGCCATCAATTTGCAAGAGGACACTTGACAATAGATCGTGAGCTCCGGGTAAAGTGTAGCAGGGTTTCAGTTGAGATATGAGATTGGCGAATCGTGAAGATCTGAAGTAAATTTGGACCGCCATATCTAGAGGAGATTTGGCATGAATCTGTGGACTGAAGTGATTTGTAGCCATCATATCTAAGAGAGACATGGAATAGATCCATGCACTCTGGGTAAATACCTGAAGTAATCCTTGATCGTTAGATCAGGAGGACATGCATCAGTGGATTATAGCCTCGGATAAAAGGCATTGGGAAGAAGGGTGAAGTTTGAGATTTGAGATATCAGAAGTCCGAAGACCTGAAGGAGATCTCGATCGTCGATCGAGAAGGGGGTCATAGGATTATTGATCTGATTTGAAAGGTGAAACACCTGAAGTGAAGGCAGGAATATTGATTGGAGGGCAGGTGTCCGTAGATCGTTAACTCCAGAATATTGATGCACGGAAGAAAGCAGGGTTTGAGATTTCAAAACCCCAAAGTCCGGAATCGCGAAGAGATCTAGACTGTTGATAAAGAAGGGGCAGATCTAGTCCAAAGACTTGAAAAGCGGAGATCTAAACCATCAGTTCAGACAATATCATCGAGATCGCAAGATCAACGATCCCGTAGCATTTTGGGGGTAGGAGTTGCGTGGACTTTTAAAATGTTGAGGGTGGGCCATAATTGCTTCGTCATGTGAAGTTGTTGTCTAAGGTCACATCGAGAGGGGGATTATCAGAAGAATATATAACACCTAATACTATGAGATTTCGCAGGAGAGCGAAAGGGAAGGTTGCGGTTGCTATCAGACCTGCACCAAGGATCCGAAAGGGCCCATGTTTAGATACATAAGGGGATGGTTAAGGTTCCATGTATTGATCTGACTCAAGAATCATAGATCCTTTGACCGGGAGATCGTGTAGCCCTACGGAGGAGTAGGGAAGTTGCATCAGGTGGTATCAGATATGATATTGAGATTGTTTGCAGACATCAATCAAAGGAGAAAGGAGGTAAGTTGGTATCATTTTTGGTATCAATAATTTGATTTTTGTTTGTACGTGACGCAGTGGAATCATGCCACCGAGAAGGTGTAGAGCAAATGAAAAAATGGAAGAAGAAATGAGGTGATTCCGAATGAGGATAGACTCCATGGAAACAATGCAGAGGAGAGCACCAGACACTAGAGATATTAGTGAAGCTAGGAGTGAGGAGATAGAGGTTGAAGAAAATGCAGTGGAGGATGTTGCACAAGATCATTTAATAAAAGTTGTTTCAAAGATAAGAGCCAGAGAGAAGATAGAGGTACCAATGTATGAAGGCAATTTGGAAGTTGAAGAATTTATGGATTGGGTACGTGCTATGGACAAGTACTTCGATTATGAAGATATTGAAGAAGGGTCATGCAACGCTATTGTGGGATGAAATGCAAGATGAATGCAGGAGCAATGTTAAGAAAAAAATTAAAAGTTCAGATAGGATGGTAGCCAAGCTGAAATCCAAATTTATCCCTAAGGAATATCAAATCAATCTATTCATAAGATTGCAGAACCTAAGACATAAGAGTTTATCGGTAAGTGAGTACATTGAGGAATTTTATAGACTAAATATCAGGGCTGGACAACAAGAGAATGGAGATGAGAAAACATCCAGATATATCAATGGGCTAAGATATGAAATCCAAGAGGAGATCAACATGATGTATGTTAGTGAATTTGAGGATTCTTATCAGGAAGCCTTGAAAGATGAAGAGTAATTGGCCAGGAAGCAAAGCCAACGAAGTAGAGGAGAAAATTCAAGCAGAGGTAAGGGAACTAGCAGAGATAATTTCTAGAATCCGAAGCATGAAGCTAACAAACAACATAGTCACCATGAGAAAGGTGGAAGCTCTAAAGAAGGACAACATGGAGGAAGAAGCTATTTTTCCAAAGGAATAGGAAGAGGAAGCGCCAGAGGAGGTGAAGTTAGATGTTATGCCTATGGAAAATTAGAGCACAAGTCTTGGGAATGTCCCGAGAGAGAGAAAGAAGGAGGAGGTGAAGCACACGTCACTGAAGCACATAAGCATGTGGAAGTAGAAGCAACAGAAGGAGGAAATAACCTCATGATGAGGAAAATTCTTCTTAAACCAGAGAAGGAGGTAGAGGAACCAGTGCAGGGAACAAGTCTGTTCAAAACTGCATGAAAGACGAAAGACAGAGTTTGCAAAGTGATCACAGACAGTGGGAGCACTGACAATATAGTATCCACAAAGATAGTGGAGAAATTGGAGCTGAAGACAACTGCACATCCAAACCCATACAAGGTATCATGGTTGTAGAAAGGACATTAAGTAATGGTAAGTGAACAATGCCAAGTTGAATTTAAAATTGGAGGTTATAGGGATGAAATATTGTGTGATGTAATTCCTATGGTTGTCTGTCATATTTTATTGGGGAGACCATGGCAGTTTGACATAAAAGTTATTCATGATGGAAGAGAGAATACTTATACCCTAGAAAATAATGGTAGGACACATATGTTGTTACCCATAGAAGACAAAGAAAAAAAGAGGGAAGCTAGTTCGAGTATACTTCTCATGAGTGGGAAGGAACTCTTGAATGAAGTCAAGAAGGAAAAATAAATACAATTTACTATAGTGAGGAAGCCTAGAGTTATCCTTACAAATACTTTTGTGGAAGATTTGCCTGAAGAAATCCAAGAACTGTTAGAAAACTTTGCTGACATAGTAGTGGATGAGTTACCTCACTCATTTCCACCCATTAGGAGTATAATCCATCATATTGACCTTATTCCAGGAGCTAGTTTGTCAAACAAAGCAGCTTCTAGGTTAACACCTAGAGAGAATGAGGAAGTCAAAAATCAAGTCCCGGAGTTTTTGGATAAAGGTTTATTCAGGGAAATCCTAAGCCCATGCACAATACCAATTGTGTTAATCCCAAATAAGGATGGAGGATGGAGAATGTGTACAGATTCCAGAGCCATCAACAAGATAACCATTAGGTACAGATTCCCTTTACCAAGGATGTATTATTTGATGGATTGTTTGAGTGGAGCAAGATATTTTTCCAAGATAGACTTGAAGAGTGGATATCATCAAATAAGAATGAGAGAGGGATATGAATGGAAAACAACATTCAAGACAAACGAAGGATTGTTTGAATGGCTGGTCATACCATTTGGGTTGAAAAATGAACTAAGCACATTTATGAGATTAATGAATGAAGCATTGAAAGACTTCATACGTAAATTTTTCATAGTATATATGGATGACATACTAATCTTCAGTAAGACAAAAGGAGAACACTTAAGACATTTGACATCAGTGATGGAAAAGTTACAACAAGAGAAATTGTTGATAAATCTAAAGAAAAGTTCTTTTATGAAGAAGGAACTCATATATTTGGGTTTTGTGATTTCTTCAAATGAATTGAAGATGGATCCAGAAAAGGTGAGAGAAATCAAAGAATGACCATCACCATGAAGCATATTTGAGGTAAGAAGTTTTCATGGGTTATCGATTTTTTATAGAAAGTTTATCAGAAATTTCAGTGGTATATGTACGCCCATGTTGGACACTATGAAAAATAAACACAAGTATTTTAATTGGACAGAGGAAGCTGAAAAAAGTTTCAAAGTGTTGAAGGAGAAGATCACAAAACAATAAATTTTGGTCTTGCTAGATTTTGGAAAAACATTTCAAGTGAGATGTGATGCAAGTGGATTAGCTATTGGAGCAGTCTTGAGTCATGATAACATGCCAGTTGCTTATTTCAGTGAGAAGCTTAACGACACCAAGAAGAAGTATTCCACATATGATAAATAATTTTATGCAGTGATTCAAGATTTGAAGAAGTAGAGGCAATATCTAATTCCTGAAGAATTTGTCTTGTACAATGATAATCAAGCTTTACAATTTATTACTAGGCAATAAAAGTTGAATCAAAGACATGCTAAATGGGTAGAATTTATGCATAATTTTACTTTTGTTATCAAACATATTGTTGGAACTACTAACAAAGTTGCATATGCTTTGACCAGGAGGAGTTTGATTGTACAAGAATTCCAAGTGGATACCTTAGGGTTTGAACACCTCAAGGAGATGTATAGAGAAGATGCAGATTTTAAGGAAGTTTATGAGGCATGTAAGAATCATTTGTTGGGAGACAAAAGCCAATGGACCAAATATTTTATTCAAGATGAATTATTATTCAAGGGAAGCCAATTATGCATATGAAGATGCTCAATGATAGATAACCTTCTAAAAGAGAAACAAAGTGGAGGTTTAGTTGGACATTTTGGTTATGATAAGACATTTGCACAACTGAGAAATTCATATTATTGGCCGAGCATGAGAGCATAGGTGAATTTTTTTGTGAACAAATGTAGAATTTGTCATTATTCAAAAGGGAGACAACATAACACTGGTTTGTATCAACCGTTACCAATTCCAGAGAGGCTGTGGGATGCAATCAATATGGATTTTTTTTTGGGATTGCCTATAACTCAGAAAGGGAGTGATTACATATTTGTTATGGTCGACAGATTTTCAAAAATGGCACATTTCATACCATGCTAGAAAACAAATGATGCTACACACATAGCCAATTTGTTTTTTTAGAGAAGTAGTGAGACTACATGGATTTCCTAGGAGCATAGTCTCAGACAGGGATACCAAATTTGTAGGACACTTTTGGAGGACTTTATGGAAGAGGCTGGGGAAAAACTTGTCCTTTAGTTCAACATATCACCCTCAGACAAATGGACATATTGAAGTAGTAAATAGGAGTCTGGGAAACCTGTTGAGAAGTTTAGTCATTGAGAAAGGTTTGTTGATACTGAGAGGGTGGTGAATCAATATCAAGTACAAATTAAAAAACTTTTTAAACTTATACTTAAACCATTCAATTATATCCAATGAGCAATGAACAATAGTATAAGAGTTACACCAATACACCCCAATACACCATGCACAATATATGAGAAATAATCAATAGTTTTGTTCAAGGGAAGTAATGACTTCCAAAGG
>ML777464.1:182894-195753 GCA_009831015.1 Picea engelmannii | reverse complement strand
TGTAGATAATGTTACTCAATGTATTCTCTGAAACTCCTCTGATTTTCACTCCTTGAATCCTCCCCAAAAAGAGGTTATAGAAAGAATGGTAGACTTTATTCAATTCTGGTCTGTTCAGAAGACCCAACTTGTACAGCATGCCCTGGGCTCAATATTTAACATCTGATTCGGAAACTTGCACACAAGAAACTATAGTCCGTACTCTTTCCAATGGAAGTGGTCCCACTGCATTTGGAGTCTGTATGAAAAATTTATGAATGTTTTACCCAGAACACCTTAGAACATATCACCAAAAGACTTCATCCTCCCTTGAAATTCGGCCTTCTTTTACTTCTTCTTCCCTCTGAAATTCGACTTGTATCAAATGAATGTATAATGATATTTATTTATACCATTTATGTCACTTCCTTTTAACATTAGGGCTGACCTGACACTTTCGTATTTTGTGATTATTTTCTTTAATTATTTTCAGGGCCTACATGTACTTCCTTTTTCAATTCACTTTGTCATCTTCAAAAAATCATTTCTCCTCAACCATGAGGATCCATGTGACGTGCCACATACCACCGGAAACATCATGATGTATACTATCGATTCATGGGTGTTGTATATGCATGTGCATTTTCCTTCATGTCCAAATACCTTTATCAATCTTGCAGTCCAAAACCCATGACTAGGGTTGACATCAATGACAACAATCAATCTTCCAACAAGGTTGTCAATGGGATCAGATTCTGGCACAATCAGAATTTTCATTCAACAATTGAGTGAATAGGAGCACATGGAAAATTCCATTTGAAATTGTGTATGGTATACAACCAAGAGGGATTACAGAGTTGCGAGATCTGAATCAAGATGAGTTCATAAGTGATGCAGTAGAGGATTTTGCAACAGAAATGCAGAAACTCCATGATAGAATAAGAGAGCAGCTACAAGACAACAACCATAAATACAAAAACATAGTTGATCAAAAGAGGAGAGAAGTTCAATTCAAAGTTGGAGATGAAGTTTTAGCTCATTTGAGAAAAGAGAGGTTTCCAAGGGGAACACATAACAAGTTGAAGATGAAGAAGATAGGACCATGTAGGATTCTTAGAAAATTTGCAGCCAATGCTTATGAAATTGAGTTGCCAGACAATGTTGGGATATCACTGATATTCAATGTTGCGGATCTATATCCTTACAGAAGAGATGAGGCAGGAGAATTAGATGATCAGAAAGAAGTTCAGTGGGAAGAACAATTTCCCATAGCAGAAAAACCGCAGATGGAGAAAATCATTGAACGAAGAGATGGAAAGAAGACCAGGATGAAGACATATCCTGAGTATTTAGTGAAGTGGAAATATCATCCAATGGAAGATGCAAGTTGGGTCACAAAACCTGATATTTTGAAGCGTGGAAAAACAATGCAGGAGCTCATGGACAATAGTCCATGAGAATTTTAACTAGAGGAGTATGATGCAGGAGAATCGCCTTCAAAGTCAAAGACGCAAGAATGGAGGCAAAGAGACGACATCTCAGCATGACATAGTTCAAATCAACAATCAACTTAGGAGTAAATCGAGTTGTTGAGATATTTTGGAAACAACATTTTTAAATATGTTGTGTTTCTAAAGTCATATAGGACCGTAAAAGGTTGCATATATGGAGTGTTGACTCTTATCTGACAATAAATGTTAGTTATTGTAATAGGACAAAGTAGGTAACCTCTAAGATTTGATAGGATAGGTTGTAGACAGGACGACGAGAGATCATGGAGCTAGTCCTTAGATAGTTTGTTGTTTTATTGTAAAATTATTAGGAGGATTATGAGATAGAGATCATAAAAGAAGAATATAGTAGAAGAAAGACGGAGTGGAGAATTGCAAGATTATGTAATTTGTTTCATGAATGAATAAAACAAATAGAATTTTCCCAAATCCTTGGACTATGCTCATTTATATTCTGTGTGTATGTGATTAAGTTCATTTCGTTCATGTGTGATTGTTTAAGAGTTGGTCATACGAGTTCATGACAAAACTAGATAATTTTCAATTGTTTCTCTTCTAAAACCCGTATGCAAGGTGTGCATTTTGAATGTAAGGAGTGCGTCGATTGAGTCTCAGATTGACTCAAAAAAGTTCAAAGAGAACAAAGGAAAATTAGACTAGGTGCAAGGAGTGCACTTCGTCAAGAAGCGACCAAGCGTCAAAGAACCAGAAGAGAGGAATTTCAGGTGGGCGAGAAGAATTTATTTTCAAGAAATCCATCGATCTGAGTTATTGAAATCCTGAGAATGCAAGGAGTGCGTGGGAAGTCAGAATCCTTTAAGGATCAAGTTTAGAAGGGATAACACTTTTCAGAAGTGTTTATGAGATCCAAGAGTTGGACTCGCAGGAAGAACGAAGGTTCAAAACCTTTGGAGACTCATAAATATTCTAAGTCAGAATAAATCAGGAGCTCAGGAGGAGGAGCGACAGTGGTCGTTGGATCATAGAGGAAAGGGTCAACAACCGTCTGATTTGTGTAAGGTGCACAAGCCTTAATGCTTCACACACACAGGAGAGAAAACCTATCAAGGTTTGAGACTTGAGATTTATGAAGCTTGAAGCACTGGAAAGCTGAACTGAAATCTCAGTTGTTCGATCATATGACGTAGACCTGAGGCATTGGATCGACCAAGTGAATCTGAGCCGTCAGTTATCATAAGCTCAAGAGGAGGAAATCTTGAAACTTGAGATTCCCGAAGCGTGAAGAGACGGAGAGGCGAACCAAATCTAGACTGTTAGATCTAGAAGGGTACGTGTCAGCAGGTTGTGAGATCCATAGGAAGGCAAAGGTGAAAGGTTGAAACATCCGAAGCCCGAATAGTTGAAGATCCAAAAGTCGTCGATCTGCAAGAGGACACTTGTCAATATATCACGAGCTCTGGGTAAAGTGTATAAGGGTTTCAGTTGAGATATGAGATTTCCGAATCCCGAAGATCCGAAGTAAATCTAGATCGCCAGATCTAGAGGAGATGTGGCATGAATCCATGGACTCCGAGTAAAGTCCCAAAGTGATTCATAGCCATTGGATCTAAGAGAGACGTGGCATAGATCCATGCACCCGGGATAAATACACGAAGTAATCCTTGATCGTCAGATCAGGAGGACACATGCCAGTGGATAATAGCCTTGGATAAAAGGCATTGGGAATAAGGGTGAAGTTTGAGATTTGAGATCTCAAAAGTCTGAAGACTTGAAGGAGATATCAACTGTTGATCAAGAAGGGGGTCACAGGATCATTGATCTGAGTTGAAAGGTCAAACACCCTAAGTGAAGGCAAGACTATTGATTGGAGGACAGGTGTTCGTAGATCGTCAACTCCAGAAGATTGACGTACAAAATAAAGTAGGGTTTGATATTTCAAAACCTCGAAGTCTAGAATTGTGAAGAGATCTTAACCATTGATCGAGAAGGGGAAGATCTGGTCCGAAGACTTGAAAAGTGAAGATCTGAACCGTCAGTTCAGATAGTATCATCAAGATTGTGAGATCAACGATCCTGTAGCATTTTGGGGGTAGAAGTTACGTGGACTTTAAGACGTTGAGGGCGGGCCATAATCACGTGGTCACCGCCCAAGGTCACATCGAGAGGGGGCTTATCAGAAGAAGATATAACACCCAATACTATGAGATTTCGCAGGAGAGCGAAAGGGAAGGTTGCGGGTGCTGTCAGACCTGCACCAAGGAGCCGAAAGGGCCTGTGTTTAGATACAGAAGGGGATCATTAAGGTTCCAAAGAGTCATCTGACTCAATAATCAAAGATCCTTTGACCAGGAGGTCATGTATCCCTACGGGGGAGTAGGGGCGTTGCATCAACCTACGTAACGTAGCCAAAAGTGAAGATCCAGAAGTGACTGTCCCGCGCTCGTGCTCTGTCCAACTTTGACTTGCCGACTAATGAGACCTCAACGGTACCTCCCAACCAATGCTAGGGGTACTCTTCTTCCCCTTGAGCCCCCCCCAATCCACAAAGGGGCCACCCACATGATACCAGAGAATTCTAGCACCCAACTCGCCTTGCAAGGTCGAGCTACTACTCGTTACTCGAGCTGGGTATCCGAACTCCCATAAGAGAAAGTTCAGTCAAGATGAAATTTTAGCAGTGTAATGTTACACAAGCCATATGTGATCCATACTCCTTGCCCGCCATCCTTTTTATAGATTTTCTTAGTCATTATTTTCCCAAAAACCTCATTAGATTCTTTTTTCATTTAATTAATTTCGAAAAACCTCCCCCATACACATGTCGCCCAATCCCCTAGTTGCACCAGAAAATCAATTTATTAATTAATTAAATTTGTCTATTTCCCTCACCCACCTAAAAGTGTTCCTAAAATCGCTCCTCGACATCCCATTATTCCCTTACAATTCTTAAATGGCTTACGCCTTACTTAATTCCTAGTTGATTTCATAAATAGAAAGTTCCATAGGCTAGATTCCTTACTAAGTTAGACATTCCCCTTTTTCTTTTAAGTTTCCCCTTTTCCTTAGGTTTCCCCCTTTTCTTTAAGTTCCCCCTTTTCGTAAATTTTCTCCTTTTTATAACTAAGTTCAGAATTAGTAGGTTTAGACAAAAACAACCAAATACCCCTTTTATTAATTAAACCTTTAATAAAATTTCCACTTTAATAATTAATGCTTGAATTTTCTTTACCCCCTTCTTGTTACATGTCTAATTAGTTTTTTTTTTGTTCAAAGGTTCTACTTATACCTAGGTTTTCAATTCACTAGGCTTGGTGACAATTTTTAAGGGAAAAATTGTTATTAAACTTTACTTATCACGTCATTCATTTTAAGGTCAACTAGGTCCTAAGGAGGAATAACTTTCTAGGCATTAGGTTTATTAACTTACCATAGTTAAAATCAATATGAGACCTTCAGGATGCACCACATGCTCCAAGGATGCCACTCGCCTCTTTCTGTTTTATTCGTGCGACGTGCTTTTCAAGACACACTATGTGCTCCAAGGGTGCCACTTGCCTCTTGAATGAATTTGGTAGACGTCAAACCCCTGGAGTCAATACTATGCCACATGATCTTGTGGGAGATTAAGGGCCTCTAAGGAATAAGGAGCCTGCCTTATTGAATGCCCCTTAGAATCATCGTGAATGACTGTCACAGTCTGCCCTCACGACATCGTGGGTATTCTCAAACTAGGTAATCATTAACCTACAATTAGAGCCACAGTTGAAGTGCTAGTAGGCTTTGGTAGGGTTGCTACCACATCTCTCCCTCAATGTCTCTAGTTTTCATGCGTGACCCCTTTACTCCAAATGTGAGTTTGGTCGGCAATCTATCATCAGCTTGCATCCATCAACGAATCATGTCAGCAATAACAATCAACATCATAATATCTAATCATATGTACATATGTCACATTAACAACATTCAAACCCTAAAAATCCACTCACTGAATCGATCCGGAGTCCAAGGGTTTTCATCGATGCCTTGACATCCTCAACATCTAGAGTCCTACACACTCATGAGAACCCAATCAATAACACCTGTCAATGTAAATACAACCAAAATAACATAACATCGAATCCACAATGTCTCATAATCATAATCAAAAAAATCAATAGTATAACAACCTGGATCACTTGCATGTAAGTGTCCTCAAAGAATAAGTCTTCTCAGTGCGTGCAAGAGTGGGATGTTACATACATAAAAGATATCCAATTCATGGTGTAATATTCGTTGACCTAGGCTAGTTTCTAGAAGATGGCATGTTACAATTGATAGGGTAAAGTAGATTTCCATTTTCATCAAACATCTCCTTGGAGTATCTTTCTCCTAATAAGAGCTTGCAAAATTTTGGGACTATTGGAATATCCTGAGCATCTGAAGTCGATCCTAAATCTTGATCCTGCAAAATTCAATGAAAAATTATTCAACTACACTTGCATACATAACATAAATTCAATGAGATAAATGAATTATCAATAAAATTTAGACGTATTGCAATCGACGTGAGAGAACTTGAAGGACTTCCAATGAGATGGAATTTGAAGAATTGGCCATTTGATATTATAATTCCTTTTCTTTCTTGCATTTGAGCCAAAACCATCATCTTGGAAAGAATAGAACAATCTAACTTCAAAAATAATTTTAAATAACTCTTATAACTTAATGGTGTGCTTCATCATATAAAGATGCACTAGTGCATATGGATAAACCAAACGCATTGATTCACTTAATTGAGAGAAGCACCAAAGATTGACCTTCGTTATTTCCTCCACAAAGAAAAACCTCAGCAAAATTTAAATGCGGATGTTTTTATTTTTATTTTGCAAATTAAATTGTCTTATAGTGTGTTATTACTTACACACTGCATTGATGCATTTCCATCTATATAACGCACTGACTAAAGAAAGTTAGAAAAATAATGTGTGGTTACAATCAATGCGCTGGAATTTACTACAAAAATAAATCTGTGTGTTATAAAAACACATCACACCAGTGTACTATTCACTGTATGGTGCATCGAAAATGTAATTTTTGTAAAAAAAATAATACACACATTTATCATCAATGTGCCAAAATATACAACGAAAAAACGAGCGAGAATTTCAATTTTTGTGTTTATAAAGGAAAACCTTATTTATTCTTTTATTTCTTTGCCAAAATTTAGAAGGGAGATTTGTGCAACAAAGATTTTGTTGGAACATTGGTCGTCATTGATGTCAAACCTAGAAGAATCTCTAAAGCAAATACCAAAATCCCCTAAAAGTGATGATGATGTTTCCACTTGAAGAAGCCTTGAATTGCCTTGAAGGATCCTTGCATAAATGTATATAACTCCAAAGTGGTACCCTTATGGCGTATATTTTAAGAATGGCCCTGACAGGATGAGATAAAATGTGGTTTTTTTTACACCCCCACTTTGGGTTGTACACAAATGGAGCCCACAATTGTCCAAGATAAAGATTGCAATATGGAGATTGTTGAAAGTATAAATTTTTGGTCAATTTGGTTACCCTATATTTGAGGGAGTATTTAACCTACATAAATAACTCAAATAGAATCACAAGTCACATGGTTGGAAATATTATTTTGATACCTTTCCAATGGTATATTGAAATCCCTCTTACTCCATAGGAATGAGGAGATATGAGTTTTTACGTTCGATATCTTTGCTAGAAAATTGAGATTGGCTCAACTAATTTTTGGGGACAAAATTAATATAAATACAAGATGGAATTTCTCATTTTTAGTGTAACCAACGAAGAGATAAAGTCTGAGGTTTTCTCAAGGTGTTGGGGTGACTTTCTGGTCTGCAAGGGAAGTCTAAAGGATTCTCTTAAGGTCCTTTTTATTGTCAAGGTATGCTATGAGGTTGTGATGCTATCGTACACACTACTATGAGGTTGTGATGTTTCCATAATGATTCTATTATTGGATGTTGTCATCAATGGAAATTGTCGTGAATGTATGTTTTCATCAGTGGATGTTTTTTTTCGTGATTACAGTTTGAGAATGATGCTATGAAGCTTTCTAGGGTTTGAAGGTTTGTCTACATAATGAAGCATGTAGGTGAAGTTAGAAGTATTATGCGTATGAAGATATTGGATTGCTAATATCTTATTGAGTTGGTGCTCAGTTATGAATACTCCTGTCTTCATTCAATGTCAGGTTTGTTGTTGTGCTTTAGGGAGTGGGTTCTTCCTTCTAGTTGGAGCTGGTAAAGTTAGGGGGTTGGTGCCTCCTTCTATTCAATGCTGGTAAACCAAGGAGTTGGATCTTCCTTTAGGTTGGTGCCTGTAAATCAGAAGGTTGGTGCTGGATAATCTTGGAATTTAGTGCTTCCTATTAATGTAATCTTAAAATGATATAATAAAATGATTTTTTGGTTTTCTCCCGTTTGGGTTTCCACGTAAAAATAATTATGTTCTGTGTATGTTTTTTTGTGTGATGATGAATGACATTGTTAATGGTTAATGTTTACATGATCTTATTAAAGTTAAAAATGGTAAAAAGTGCTCAATACTGATTCACCCCCCTTCTCAATATTGGTGAATATTCTAACAATTGGTATCAGATAAGTTTCCTTTAGGAACAATCTAACAATTGGAAGGCAGATCATGGATAAGAAATGAGAATTTACCAAAAATGGAACACCATTGTTTGATGGGAAAAATTATGCTTTTGGAGCATACTAATGATAGAATTTTTGCAGGCACATGGATTTGATGTTTGAAAATATGTAATAAATGGATACACTACACAAGATTCCTCCCCCCCAATAGACAATCATGGGAAAAATATGAGTGAATACAATTCAAAGGCTATGAATTCCATTCTAAGTGGTCTAACAGGTTCAAAATTTGTTAAAGTTATGCATTGTGATTCTGCAAAGGAAATTTGGGACAAGCTCAAGAATGCTTATGAATGATATGCTAAAGTCAAAGAATCCAAGTAAACTATCATATATCTAAAGATTAAGTTGGAAGAAGCCAAAGTGATTGAATAAACACTCAAGATACAATTGGAATAAAAGAAGAAAATAATAGAGAATCTAGAAGCTAAAATAATCTCACTAATAAAGGGACTACAAAAGAAGGACATCCAACTAAAGTTTGACAAGAGAATCAAAATAGTAGGTGAAATCATTTACAAAAAAAATCATTCTATGAAAAGTCTGGACTTGGATACAAAAAAAGTAATACTTGAGGGTTCAAGCTCTATGACGACATGAGATGAATCAAAGAAAAGAAGTTATGTATATACTATCAAGGGTTCCATCAAGAAATATCAATGCAAGCCTCTAAAGGAGGACATATAGAAACCAAAAATAAAGAAGAATCAAGAAGAATATTGTTCATTCAGTGGAACATGGAATCAACAACCAACAATGAAGAAGACCGAATAAGAAGATCATGATTTCATAAGAATACCACCAAGTATAAGACCACCTACACTCAGGTACCAAAATATTTATCTTGGCTTGCGTTATTCTTGCAATAATTTTGGGAATAAAGCCATAAATTGTAGAGCCTATGCAAAGGGTAGAAACACCTGGAACATAAGTAGCTATGAAAATCCCAAGAATCATTATGAATACAATTATCCCATAAAGCCTTGTGGGGTGTTTGACAAAAACGACAACAATTTTGGTGCTCTAAATTATGAAATTGAATGCTACAAATGTAACAATTGTGGACACATAGCCATAAATAAGAGAAGTGATTTGATAGTTTCTTCAAGGGAAACTAGGCATGTTCCTTTCAATTATATAGGGGAACAATATAGAACTTGGAAAATGAGGAAAAACGATTTGAAGGTTGAGGAATGTGGGTTTTCCTTACAAGCAAAAAATAGAAAAAAACATTGGTATATTGACAGTGGATGCTCAAAGAATATGTATGGAGACAAAAAAAAATGTGTAAGAAAAAGAGAGGTCTTTCATGTTTGAAAATTATAACTCAACCAAAATTATAGGAAAATGCACAATCATTCTTGAAACAAAGATGTTGTGGCAGAAAATGTCCTACTTGTTGAAAATATGAAGAATAATTTGCTAAGCATGAGCCAAATTTGTGATCAGGGACACACACTTATATTCAATTCAAAAGAATGTGAAATAAGAAAACAAGGATCATACAGGCTAGTGGAAACAACAACAAGGGCTCCAAACAACATATACATCTTGGATGAGATTGAATAAGAAATATCTTGTTTGGGAAAAGAATATGAAAGTTGGATTTGGCATAGGAGAATGAGACGTACACACTTTGATAATCTTGTCAACGAATACTATGTGCAAGCACTGTCAACATGGAAAAAAAACAAAAGTTTAATTGAAGACAAAGGAATACTCTATGACAAAACCATTGGAGATTGCACACATTGATTTATGTGGGCCCACTAGAACAAAATGACTGGATGGTGAACACTATTTCTTGCTACTCATTGATGACTACACCAGAATGACCTGGGTTTGCTTCCTCAATAAATGATCTAAAAATGAAGAAGACTTGTATTCTTGAAAATATTTGCAAGTTAAATTTTATGTGTTAAAATGAAAATGGATCAACTTTGCAACACAACTTAAATAGAATTTACTCTTTCAAGATGCATATAAACAACATAAATAATAGTGAACATAAAACACATAACACAACAAATGATAAAGGAGTTCACCCCTCTCTTGGGTTACATCTCCTGGTGCAGCTTCCAATGGATCATTTGTATTATTTACTCAAAGTGCTAAAAAATGTGCTTTAGAATGCTCAAAATTCCAAATAGACGGCTCCAATGGCTTCAGAACGTCCAAAAACACATAGCTGGGCTTTTTCAACACCTTGTTTGGCCAAAAATTGAAGAAGATAGGCTTCCTGGAAGTCCCCCTTCAAACTTGTTGTCTCTACATCTACAAATTGCACCCATGTTGGCTCAACCTAGCCCACACACATATTTAAGCGTTAAAACTTAGCACCGGATGCAACCACGCAAACCGTGCAAACTGTAGGACGGTTACGGGCCCACCTAGCCCCTAACCGCCAAGGCTATGGTCATGTGACCCATATGACCGCGCGCAAGTGAAAACATAGGCCCACGTTTCCACAAGCCAATGGTTAAAGGAAAATTGGTGGGTCGTTTGTATAACCATTGAAACCAAATCAAAATCCAACCGCGCCCGCACCAAACAGTATAGCAATGGGTCATATGTTAACGTAATATGCGACTAGGGGTTGGGTCTAAGCCCCAACTCGATCGCGTCCCAACTATCCACATATGAAAACATATATAAATATATTTCCATATATATAACAAGGACCAAACAGTGGCGCTCCAGTTGGCGGCCCTTCCCAAGTCTCTTCCCCCTGCCCGGAGGTCGCAGGGTCGACTTCGACCAACAACATAATTTTAAACCAATGTATATATGACTTGTGGCGACCATTGATTGGGCCACGTGTTGCCATCCCATTCACTGCAAAAATTCCATGTCATAAGCCAACTACCCACACAACTATTTTCGACATGTCGTACGGCCTACCACGTCAGCGTCCGTACGGACTGTACAGTCAACATCCCTTTTTTTGCATGTTTGTCATTTTGAATAGAACGCAATATCTCTCGCTCCCGACGTCCATTTGAACCCAAACAAGTTGCGTTGGGTTTGTAGCGATGAGGCCTACACTCTCGTTTGATTTGAAGCAATTCCGAGCACTTTGAATTTTTGAGCAAAATTTGATCCCCTGGATCACACCTCCCCATTAGAAAGCTTTTGGACCTCCAAAAGACTATTTTCAGTCTGTTTGAAGATGAGGGTATAGTTCCCTCACCTTTCGAACCTCAATACACTTGGATTTTCTTGGATCTGTACCTTTAAGACCAACTCGAAGATACTCCACATTTCCTCGTTTTGAAGTTCGCATTCTCCTATCAAGAATGGTGTCTTCATGCAATTCTGTAAGATATTCTGGGGAAAAATCATCTATAGAAGGAATCTGAACATGCTCTCGTTGATCATCAATCAAAGGAGGCTCGCACAATTTCAAATTCTCAACATTAACAACTGCATACATTTGCATATAAGGAGGCAAATCTAAACGAAAGGCATTGTTACCAATCTTGTCAATAATCTTGAAAGGACCATATCGAATTGGTTTCAATTTTTTGCCTTCTCCTTTAAGCCTCTCCTTACTGATGTAAAGCCAAACTTCATCTCCAACTTGGAAACTGTGATCAACATGATGCTTGTCATGTCTCGTCTTGTACTTTTCTTGACTCTTTTCCAACTTCTTTTGCACCATTTGATGTATCAACTGAATTTGTTCAATGAACTTTTCTACCCTATCAATGTCATATTGACCATCAATAGAAATATCCTTCCCAAAGATAAAATATAAAGGAGATTTGGGCAAATAGCGAAAAACATGCTTCAAATGACGACGTTTAAGTTGAAGAGTGCTTAGCTCGATTATAAGCATGCTGAATGTAGTGTAAATGTTCATCCCAAAGTTTAGGATGCTTGCTGTAATAAGCACGAAGAAGATGCACCACTGTTCTATTTACCACTTCTGTCTGACCATCTGTTTGTGGATGAAAAGTTGTGCTCTTTTTCAGTTTGGTGTCCATAAGTGCCCATAAACTTGACCAAAAAGTTCCAACAAATCGAGAATCCCAATCAGAAACAATGGATTTAGGCAATCCAAAATGCACCCAAACATTTTGAAAGAACATTTGTACCATTTGTTCAGCTGTAACCTGCTTCGTACAAGGCATCAAAATACACATTTTTCTAAATCGATCAACCACAACATAAAGATAATCATGATTTCGTCTAGACATAGGTAGACCTCCTACAAAGTCCATAAAAATACTTTCCCAAGGACGAGAAGGAACTGGAAGTGGAGTATACAAACCCAACTTTCAATTGCTAGGTTTACTTGTGGCACATAACAAACATCCTCGAACATATCTTGAAACACTTTCATTCATTTTAGGCCAATAGCAGTACCTTTGCAAATTAGCCACTGTCTTGCCTAAACCAAAATGACCAGCAATAAGAGAAGAATGGGATTCTCTTATGATGTTGATTCTTTCCCCCTGTGGAATAAATAGCTTGACAAGATGATACAAAAGATTATCATGCACATGGTAATCCAATTCCTCAACATGGTTATAATGACATAAAGTTTCATATACTTCTTTAAAATCAGTATCCAAAGCATATTGCTCAACATAACTCTCATGCATGATAGGACTATGCTTAAGAATAACTGAAGCACTAATAATAGGCCTTGAAAGCATATGAGTAACTTTGTTATAAATGCCCTTCTTATACCTGATGACCAAGTGGAACTGTTGTAGAAAACCCATCCATCTGA